>LGRX02001930.1:23938-49483 GCA_001247695.2 Cymbomonas tetramitiformis
TAATATACGTCGCCCCCCACCGCAATAAATTATTATTTATATATGTGATGGGCGAGGTGAGAGAGTTTTCTGAATTAATTGGTATTCGGTTGGTGACATCGTATTCAGTCGGTGACATGAACTGATTTGGTTTTTGTCGCTCATGTCACTGACTGAATTAATCAATCAGTCTAATCAGTCGATACCTTCACGAGTATCTTGATTCTACATTACATAACATAGGCGGATAGGGAAGGGATATCCGCGCTGGAACTGGAACGTGGTTTCCGGCTCAATCCCGGAAAAAGTCTGAACTCTGAACCAGTGTGACGATGACGGTCATATCGTCTCTACTCTGGCTGAGTCCCGTCCTTAAATCTGGTTTGGAGATTACGGCCGTCGCGTCGCGTCGCGTCGCGTCGCGTCGCGTCTGACCAGATTTAAGGATGAAGAAATCGGCGTACTGCGACGCGACGGTGTGCACGACATTTATCGTCTACGTGGCGTCTGGATGGTGTCGTCGTGGCAACGGCAAAACAATTGCACGCAAGCTTAAACGTGAATGCAGTGTTGAAATTGACAGTGCCCCGTAAGTCGCGTTCCAGCGGCTGTTGTTTTCGGGATGCTAACGTGTACCAAACACAGCATTACTTTGCATATGAATTCTAATAAGTGTTAGGAACAACATGTTTTTTTTGCGCGCAAGATTCGTCCAGGATTCTGGATGCTGGACGACTCTTGTGAGGGGGGGTAATGGGCGTGATTCGAGCCAGCAATCTCGACTCACGCCCAGCAGCGACTCATACTGCACAGCATGAACATATCAGGCATATCATATGAACAAACGAAATCAATTCTGAGCATCTGACAGTGCACTGTCACCTTTAGCGGAAACGCGGATGTCAACCGCGTCCACGTTTCCGCCGCGGGGCTCGAAGCGGGTGAACCAAATGACCAAATGAAACACAGATGCGCACATACAACGTTGAAAATATGTTTCAGTTGTTGCTATTAGTATTTTTTAGCTTTCCCTTCGGCGGGATACCGAAGGGAATGCCGTTTTGCGGATGCGGTTTCCCGCTTCCGCCATTCCCGCTTCCGCCACACGAAGCGGAGAATTCGAGATCTGCTTCCAGTCACCGAATATGTGCGGGGATGCTTCCTATCGTTCATGATACCTTCAAGTAAACATTATTTCCTTCTAATATATCGCGAATACTTCAATTTCTTCACTAATCTACCCTGCTGCACTAGGTTTTCACAGTGTTAATTAGGTCAAACGTTTGACCTACAAAGTGTCGCATTGCCTACGTGGAGCGTACACTTGCGTCGCATATCCAAGAAGCGTCCATTTTTTTATCTCCGATTTGATCTGACGAACATTTTTCAATTTTTGCCTACGTGGAACCAAAAAACGCGACGCAAGAGCGTCGCGTCGCGTAAATGTTGGACAAATTATCTCTGCGTAGCATGCTACGCAAAAGATAATCGTAATAACATCTCCGCGACGCGACGCTCTTGCGTAACTTTTGCGTAGCGCTTTACAGTTTTCCAACCAATCAAATCGCTGCGATCAAAAGTTACGCGACGCGACGAATTTTCATTTTACCCAAACCAGATTTAAGGACGGGCCTGAGACCAGACGAGAGGAGGCCGAGTCCGCCCTTTGAGCAACGATGCTCAATAGAGAGGTTCCGCAAAAAGGCATCTTTTCATAATTCGGGACCAAATCCCGGTGCCACGTCGGATTTTGTGTCGAGTCACTTCTTGGGTCCTGGCGTAATTCCAAAATGACGCCAGGGAATCTTTCAGTCTCGCAAAAAACGCGAAATCCATTTTTCGTGTGAAACAGTCCGCAGTCGCAAAGATTTCGAATGCTCTCGCGATATCGAATGTTGTAAATGGCAGCGACGGTCAATTCTCCGCAGTCTTTTGACTGCACTGCAGTAGCATGTGCACACCACATACAAACAAAAGAGCATCTTTTGGGAGCCAAAATCCGTCACATGCATGAAGCGCACGCGTGATTTTCAATTTATATAAACAATTTTCATCCGAATTCGGGAGCGATTTCCCGAATTCGGACGATTTACAGTGTTAAGAAAAAACGGAGCCCTCAGTGTTAATTTTCATTTCACGCGTAAGAATCTTTCCATAATTCGGAGCAAAATTACGCCAACGTCCGACGTGTCTGGTGAAATTGTCCACGTCACCCGTTTTTTGACCGAATTCGGCTTGCGGAACCTCTCTAATGTCCACCCCGGTGTTCCGTCTCCTCGGGGCAACCCGCAACTTCCATTGGAACCCCGTTGCCTCGTGGAATATTTCTGCCATACCTTTTCAGGTCCGCCACCTTGATTTCGTACCTTCTCCGGAGCCGGTTAGCAAAATCGTGTCCATCCTCTACCATCTTGGCGTGCACAAAATTTCTAAAAAGAAATCACGCACCAAAGCTCTGATTCTACCAATCAACTTGCCCGCGCTATCCTGATCAAGCGCGCTCACCAATTTGAGGTGTTGAGATATTCTTCCGACCTGCTGCTCTTTATGTTTTCAGAGAATTACTGTACAGTACGCATTTGAGAAGCATTTCCCCTTGATATGCCAAAACAATTATATATTTTTTGCTCGTAGACAAAGAAGAAGGACGTAACCCGGGATGGCTAGGTATAAGAAACTGTGTGTGCTTGGTGCGGGGTCGTTCGGCAACGTTTTAGTTTACAAGGTTTCAAGGCAGGCTGCGTTCCTGTTACGCAGTTTTTCACTCTGACTCTCTGAATAATGGGTGCGCGCCGAACCATCGGGGGGGGACAGAATGCACCGGTAAAACTAAATGTGACACATGTATCAGATGTAACATGTCACAGAGCCTAAACTGGGCAACTCATAACTGACGCTGACGATGACGTGTGACTGACTGATTATTACGCTTTTATATGGTAGAGCTGCTCTTTCATCCTCGATCCTGTTTTCCATCCTCTTTCTGATGAAAACAGGACTGCGAATGTAAATTATTCATGTAGAACGGCTTTTTACAGAACGTTGATGTTAGTTTTGTCGAATTTATCTGCGGAATGGAAATATTAGTGGAAAACTGTGTTCTCTCACAGCCAAATCCTTTTGGCTGTCCATGTCACACTTGAGGGGAAAGCCCTTCAGCCTTGATGAGGACCTCATGCGACCGCCTTTGAGATTGTTTCACATATTTTTGTCGCATCCTAGAGACACAAGTGCTAGCAATTATTTACCGAATATTTTGCGATAGATATTTGGGAGAATGGACCGGGCTGCACTTTTAGGGAAGCTATCTAGCAAGGCGACGTCTGTGACGACTAAATTTTGGTCTCATCACGGGGCAGTTGCAGCCATATATAAACCTCCCGCTGCTCGCACCCGGACTGATGTCGTGAATATACTTGAGGCCATACAGGTCAGAGTGACTTGGGCTCAAATTTTTCGAGAACCTGTTTGTTCCGTAGAGCTAACCTGAGTCTTCCTAGCTTTAGGCTCCTTGAATTGTGCATATGCCTATCCGAAGTACGGCCACTAATGCGATGCTTGGTGGAAGTGCAGGCTTTGCCAATATTCAATGGCTTGGACGCTTCAATATCACGCAATTTATGCTACATTATGCTGTTGCAGTCAGTCCGCAAAGGCAGCAGCTTATATTTTGGGGAACCTCTAAGCGCCCCCACGGGAAAGGAGGAGCAGCGGAAGGGAACAACCCCAGAGTTTCCACATAGGTGCTATACGCTGGTCTTGGGGGGCAAGGCGAAATTCTTGCGAACTGATGTTGAGAAGGCCGTAAAGCACGAGCTGACAGAAGAAGAGCGGGATGCAGAAATTTTGCGCATGTTCCAAGAGATAGACGAAGATGGCTCAGGCGAAGTCGAGCCCGATGAGATTGTGCAAAGTCTTAAGAAGCAAGGCGTTAGCATCACAGAACAGGTGAACATCACTGTCAGCAGGGAGCCGTGACGCCTTATTAAGTTGCGCACCACACACGCGTTTTGTTCTCTGAAAGAAAGCAAACGTCGTGGCATGTTTGGGGCAGCCCAACAGTAGCTGGTCGCTTTTGTCAACTGCCGTTTTCTCGATTCGGAATGCAAAGTGAAACAGCTACCTGTGTCCAAAATTTCTCCATTGACTTGACTACGACGTGGTGCAACCATACGTATTCTCCAGGCAGGCTCGTCTTAGACGACCTTTGGGTACCTGTTTATTCATCTGATATGGAAGCGATGAATTGTGAACCGTGGCATGCCCCACAATGTGACTGACTATCGAGGGGACAAAGTCTTTTGCAGAAAGCCAGGAATGATGGTTTGAGACTATTGTGTGTATTCGACTTTTACAAAACTTGCTGAAAAGCTGCTGACATAGGGGCTTACAGCATAATGTGCAGAGTCTGCGAGCCATCTTCTTTCGCGTGGTGACTCTTGCAAGTGCATTGCATCTGCAGGAGGTAAAGAAAATGATTACTATTTTCGATCCAAATGGGGATGGCTCTATCGACCTTGAGGAGTTTTCAGGAGTCATGAAAAGTAATCCCGAAGCAAAGGACTGGTGCGGACCACGACCCAGATAAAATGCTGCTGTAGGCCTGTGGCTTACTCCAATCACTTGTCACATCCTTCCAAATTTGTTTGAGAAACCTCTATACGCGGCCCGACGGTACGAGCTGAACGGAAGGATATGTGCAGGTTCTCTCAACTGAAGGAGCAGAAAGCGATGCAAGACGTGTTTAAGGAAATCGACGTGGACGGCTCGGGGGAGATTGACGTGGATGAACTGATTACTGCAATGAAGGCTTTCGGATTGGACCTCCCAGACGAGCAGGTGACATTGCCGGCAGGCCGCATTTGAACTGCCCAGCCAGTATCATCCGTACCTCAATCCCTCATGCTTTTGCGGAAAGGCTCGCGCCTTTCATACTCTACACTGCTTCCTGGTGTGCGTGTACGTACGCATACCTCCTCGGTTTCCTTCACAACTGGGAGCTCTTGCTCGCAAGACAAGTAGCTTCATGGCTTAGTTCCGTCTTCGCCTGAAGATTTTTCGCTGAGGACCTTGCCCTGTCGGAGGAGCCCTTATTCCTGCCACCTCAGATATCGAGCGTCTACTGGCCAGGTCGCTCGTTGGCTCGTGCGTGGTGCGGCTTCTACAATTCGAGAATAACGACAATGCTGCTCAAAAACTCACGCGAGTGTATACTGTCTTAACCCAGGTCCAAGAGATGTTCAACGAAGCCGATATTGATGGCGGGGGCAGCATCGGCTTTGAAGAGTTCGTGGGAATCTTGAAGAGCACCTCGGCGGACGACTCCGATAGTCTTGAGCGCAATCTCACCTCTGGAGATATGATTGGTGACGGCGCATTCACAGAGGGGACACCACTCGAGCAGGGTGCACTAACTGGTGCGCTGTTGTTCCACGTCTTCCCTTTTCTCATTCTCGAGTTCAAAGTAAACTCTCACCCTTCCTCTTGAACTCCCCTCCCCCTCTCCCTTCCCCGTAGATATAAGAGTTGTCAAGCGAGGTTGACAGCAGTGCTGTGTTTGGTGGCCGTGGCAGCGACGGAAAGATGCGATCTTCTGATGCTCGATCGAAGCGAGTTCGAGGTACCTCTTCCACCACAAATTTGTCTAATATGGTATCTGATCCCCCTGAATTTGCTCGCCACTAGAACTTTAGAAGTGAAGGGCCATCAGAAGGGTTTCTAGCGTGCCTTCGTTTCCCACTTTCAAGCTTTGCGACCGTGACCTCTTGCTTTTGCTCTCGGGGACTGCAGAGGGTTTGCAAAGAGGGATTCGACGGCCAGCTGGAGCAGAAGAAAGCCTTGCTCGCACAGCTGCCTCACTTCGCCGGCTGCACGGAAGACAACCTGCGCAATCTCGCGCTCTGCAGTCTGAAGACCGAAAGGTTCTCCAGTCCGCTTATCTCTAAACTCATTCTGCGCTCCAATTCGGTCACTTGCGTGCGCTACAGCGTCCCTTCCTAGCTGACTTCGGATGGCCCCTGATGCTTCTTGGCTAGGGCAGTCTTACCACAGCCGTGCGAGATCTGGCCGAAGCGCTGATAAACTTGGGGCCTGGAAGGGGCAGGCCTAGGGGGGCTCGCATCTGCGTTCAGGGGGAGCCCTCGGAGGAGATGTATCTCATAATGGAGGGCGAATGTTGCATCACACACGAAGTGAACATCGTGAGTGCTTCTTTCCTCGCTCGTGGCCACGTGCCCCGTCTCCCCTGCGAGCTCTTGGTGACAAGATCTTTCTCCCGAGCTCATAAACTCTTAATTAAACATGCTGATCTCAAGGGTGAGCAAGGAGTTCCGAGATCTGTACACTCTTCCGAGTGGCGCAAATGGGGTTGCTACTCATATGGCCACGGGAGTGTTTGTTTGCCGTGGTGTGGAATCCATCTGTACGCCTCGAAGATGGCTGGTACCCGGAGCTTTCTTTAAGACGGGGCCCTCGTGTTTAAAAAAGGATGGAAGTGGCTTAAACACAGGAGTTAGGCGTTGCCACATCCAATTTTGACTTGGCATGCGCCTTCTTCACGACATCGGGAGGAGTAAAGTTTCAGTGGTACTCATTTATGTGGACCAAACTATCATTGCATGTGTGCACCGTTGCCCCGATCACATGCATCGACATGGTAGGTTTATGTACGTTGTCGGACGAGGTCACGTCTTCAACTTACCAGTGGCGAGCATGTTGCGCAGGAGGCGTCTGAAGAAGCTGTAGATAACGGAGGCGCTATGCCTTCCCTAGGTCCCGGACAAATTAGGTGATTCGCACCGGCCACCGACCCACAGTATGTTGTACATAAAGCATAGCACTTCTCAACTTCCTCTACAGATTTTCGAGAATCGAAAGGCAACTTTTTCTGAGGGTTGACGTCGCAGTGCTGTACTACACCTGCAGAGGCCCGAACGCACTCCGCTCTGTCACCTGCTGGAGGTGGTAGATACGTTGCTAGAGACGAAGCTCATATGCATGTCGGGACATCCTGTCACAGACCGTGGTGACTCGATTTCCCTTTTTAGCCAGCCCCATTTGAGTCTCACCTCTCAATGACCCGAGGCACCCACTAAGCCCTCCTTGAGCCTCTATCCCCATGACCTGAGGTGGCCATCAATTCCTTTTGAGCCTCATGTCCCATCGACCCGAGGCAACCACCAAGCCGCTACGGTTCTCTCGTCACGCCGCTACGAATCTCTCGTCACGATGACAACACGGAGCTGCTGGGCGGAATCTTGCAGGCGGAAAGCGCGGTCGCGGCGTCCCAAAACTATGAAAGTTTCAATCCTGCTGTCACGTTTGATGCCGGTACGAGGGTCCCCACACCTGACTGGGCATGAGGGTATAAGGCCACCCCCCTTTAACTTCGACAGGCAGTGCCAAGGCGAGTCCGCTTCCGCAGCCGACATGGAATTTCAGGCTGCCACCCACCTGGCAGGGCGGTGCCTGTTCGAGACTCCTCATCTGACGGGGCGATTCCTGTAGGACGTCAACCCCCTTACATGGCTCGTGTTGCCAGCTCGAGGCTGCCCCCGTCACCTGGTAGCGCAGCGCTGGCACCAGGTTACCCCAACTCGCCTAGGTGGCAGTGCCAGGGTGTCCTCGTTCACCTGGGGAATGGTGGCAGTACAGGCTTGCCCCAGTCACCATGGGGGCAGTGCCGGTGTGAGGCTGGTCTCTCACGCGGCAAGGCGCACTCGTATGGTGTTCGCCCTCTTGTGGCGGGGCAGTGCCGGTGTGAGGCTGGTCTCTCACGCGGCAAGGCGCACTCGTATGGTGTTCGCCCTCTTGTGGCGGGGCAGTGCCGGTGTGAGGCTGGTCTCTCACGCGGCAAAGTACCAACCCCCTTACTTGGGGGTCGGTGCCAATACAAGACTGCCCCCCTCCCCCCTCACCTGGCACACTAGTGCTGGTACGAGGCCGGCGCCCTCACCTGGCTGGTGGTGCCAACTCGAGGCTGCCTGACTCACCTGCCAGGCGTCAGAATTCTCAGGCCCCTAACTTGGACATTGCCTTGATGGGGTTGCTGCCCTTAACTGGCAAGTCATTTCCTGTCTCCGCATGCCCCGGGCAAGCGGTGCCAGTGCGAGGCTATGCCCATTTACGAGGCTGCGCCCATGCCCCGGGCAAGCGGTGCCAGTGCGAGGCTATGCCCATTTACGAGGCTGCGCCCATGCCCCGGGCAAGCGGTGCCAGTGCGAGGCTATGCCCATTTACGAGGCTGCGCCCATGCCCCGGGCAAGCGGTGCCAGTGCGAGGCTATGCCCATTTACGAGGCTGCGCCCATGCCCCGGGCAAGCGGTGCCAGTGCGAGGCTATGCCCATTTCTGAGGCTGCGCCCATGCCCGGGCAAAGCGGTGCCAGTGCGAGGCTATGCCCATTTACGAGGCTGCGCCCATGCCCCGGGCAAGCGGTGCCAGTGCGAGGCTATGCCATTTGCAGTGGCCACCCTTGGGCAAGCGGTGCCAGTGCGGGGGCTATGCCCATTTGCGAGGCTGCGCCATGCCCCGGGCAGCGGTGCCCAGTGCGAGGCTATGCCCATTTACGAGGCTCGCCCCATGCCGGGCAAGCGGTGCCAGTGCGGGCTATGCCCATTACAGGCTGCGCCCATGCCGGAGCAGCGGTGCCAGTGCGAGCTATGCCCATTCACGAGTCTGCGCCCCATGCCGGGCCAAGCGGTGCCAGTGCGAGCTATGCCCATTACGAGGCTGCGCCCATGCCCAGACAGCGGTGCCAGTGCGAGGCTATGCCCATTTACGAGGCTGCGCCCATGCCCCGGGCAAGCGGTGCCAGTGCGAGGCTATGCCCATTTACGAGGCTGCGCCCATGCCCCGGGCAAGCGGTGCCAGTCTACCTAACACATTGCGGGGCGCTGTTTTTACCATCAAACGGGGTGAGCCCTTACCCGGCAGGGCAGTGTCAGTATCAGTCTGTGCTTATCGTTCGGCGGGTATGTAGATGGCGGTTGGTAATTTTCGACTAATTTAGTTTATGAGGAGAAATGAAACCATACGCGGGCCAGCCCTACGGCTGTTTAAGCAGCCCGTTGGATTTGTGAATTCTCAGGGGGAGATTTGCGGTGAGTTGCCAGCTCTGGAGGAGGTCCTGAACCAGGTACGCGGTGCTCTGTGCCCAAGCCCCTCTCGCAGCTGCATTTGCATCACCCATGAATCCCATGATCCACCCCGCTGCTTTGCAGACCCCCTGCCTCCTGCTGCTCTCCCACATTCTCTTCGATGGGAAAGACTGCGTGTGCGGCATTGATGGAAGACATGCCGGGTGGATCCTCAGGACACAGTGGTAACAGCAGCACCTTGCAGTTTAATTTGCATGCACCGCTTGGACCTGCAGAAGTTCATGCCACAGGCAGACTATCACAATATGCGGAGCCAGGTTCGCACCAGAGGCCCCCCTCATGCGCACTGTAGTTCTCCTCGCGTCCAGAGGCCCCCCTCATGTGCACTGTAGTTCTCCTCGCGTCCTCGGGGCTCTCCCCTGGTGACGTCTCGCGATCTGCCAGTGCTACGGCCCGCTCTGTTTGCCATTGGCTCTGTTTTGGAATGGCTGCCTCCCACTCATCGGATGTGGAGCGAGGTACGGCGGATGGGACATGGCATGCAGGCAGGAACGCGAGAGAAATGGCGGCAGAGAAAGCGTGCAGACACCACCGAAGTGGTGAAGAAGCGTGTGGCACTGGGAGGTGAGTTGCCTGGCTGTCGCCACGTGGTTTGCACCATACCGGTAGCTCCTTTGAGTTTGACAGGAAAGAAGACCGAGCTTGATCAACAGTTGCCCCGTCGGTGGCTTCATGCAGGGGACCTGCTGCTCGGACAGGGAGTGGTAGACGCTCAGGTGCCACCGACTCCCCCTGGGATGCCCTCCGGCTTCCATGTTCCGGAGGAACCAATGGGGGGCCTGCCGCCCAAGCCGCCCAAACTGGAGCTCGCAAGAATTGCTCAGAAGGAGCGATTCAGTAAACTCACGGCAGTCCCGAGCGCCACCCTGTACTACCACAACGGCGAAGGTGCGCCGACTGCCCATTCTCGTGTGCTCGCTAATCGTCCCGAGGGCAGATGCCCAAGCATCCCGGGGAGTTGGCTTCCTCGGCGCCTGTGAATTATTTATTATTGGGCTCCACAGCCGCGATGGAGCTGAAAGCTGCGGCTCTAGAGGCTTCACATAGCATAGCCCGTGCAGCTCATATCATTGTGATCCTGGCACTCTTGTGCAAGATGATTCTTGGAGGTGGCCATTCTTGACTCAGACCGCCTTATACGCTGCGCCGCAGTCAGTAGAGTTTCACAGGCACCTGCATGCTTTCAGATTTGCAGTTCCTCACCTTGCCTGTGATTGGTCCGGGACATCCATTTGCCAGTGATGAAGTCTGCAGTGCAAGCGATGGAGCAGCGTGAGACAACTACGCCCCGTAAGCGCATTCTTGCCCGTGAGCAGGTGCGGTGCCATCCACAGGCTCACGTTGTTCTCCTTCGCGCTTTGCCTGAAGATTGCATCGCCGTAATTCATAATTCTTCCTCTCATCTGTAGGGCTCAACTCTCCGTCAAGTGTGCTGTCGGGAAGCCGTGTGGCATGCCTCGGGATCTTCACATGAAGGGCGTATGGCGAGTGTCCTGCGTCGCATGGCTGCCCACCTGCATATCGGATATCAGTGCAGCAGATTGAAAGTGCGAGCGTTATGGGTGGGTTTGTGAGAACAGATGGCAAAGCTCGCGGATGAGAATCTCGTGAGCTCTATGAACTGGGCTCAGCACATCTCCCCGCCCATGTCGCCGAGCCACGGTTCCCCGAAGGAGCCCCTCTCGCCCTCCACGACAGCCAGGTCCGATCACGCAAAACAACCCCCCACTGAGCAGCTCTCGGTGGAGTCACTGCCGCAGCCCAAGCACAATATGCTTCTGTCGGACATCGCCATGCTCCGAGATTTCCGCCACCGCTCTCTGACCGGGCATGCCAGCGGCGCAACCTCACCGAACCCGTACTTCCGCCGCTTCATTGTCAAGAACAGCCTGAAGAGGGTGCGCACCGTCGACGCTCTCTTCGGGAGTGCTTGCCCAAGTGCACTTTGGTTGGTTGTTGTGGATGAGCACAACTCTTGCAGTGCCGTTGAGATGGATCCATATTATTTCCCTCTTACGCTCTCTCTCTCTAGGCTCATCAGGCAGCAGCGGTTCACAGTTTTAGGCTGAAAAGGCTTGAGCTGGCTATATGGCTGCGTTTCATTTGAAGAGGATCTGGCGTATGGCTGTGATTCGCCAGAGGTTTGGGGGCTTGAGCCGGCGTATAGCTGCGCTTGAAGCCTGAGGAGTTTAAGTGTGCATATAACTATGGTCCAGTAAAGTAGAGGAGGCTGAACCGACATATGGTTGTGATTCACTTGAGACTGATGAGGCTGAGTAGGCCGATGATTGCGGCCGACTTGAAGGCTGAGGAGGCTGAGTAGGCCGATGATTGCGGTGGACTTGAAGGCTAATGAGGATGAGTAGGCCGATGATTGCGGCCGACTTGAAGGCTGATGAGACTGAGTAGGCCAATGATTGCTGTGGACTTGAAGACTAATGAGGCTGGAGTAGGCCGATGATTGCGGTGGGACTTGAAGGCTAATGAGGCTGAGTGGTTCGATGATTGCGGTGGACTTGGAAGACCAATGAGCTGAGTAGGCCAATGATTGCGGTGGACTTGAACGCCAATGAGGCTGAGGTTCATGATTGCGGGACTTGAAGGCTAATGAGGCTGAGTAGGCTGGATGATTGCGGACTTGAAGGCTGATGAGGCTGAGTAGGCTGATGATTGCGGTGGACTTGAAGGCTAATGAGGCTGAGTAGGCCGATGATTGCGGTGGACTTGAAGGCTGTTGAAGGTAAGCTGGTATGTGCTCCGCTGAGTTCCGGAGTTCACATGTGGCTGCGGCGTCCTTGGCTAAACAGGCGCATGTTTGTTGTTCACAGCTGTTTTTTGGCGTGATGTCACAGGTGCCGCAAAACCACCCTGATAAGGGTGGATACAGGAGGGGCAAAGTCGCGTCTGCCCGCTCATCGCCGAATCTACCCACCCTTGAACCACTTCAAATTCCCATCGCTCAGTCCTCACACTTCCCTGCCTCGCTGCCTCGGACTAAGACTGGGTACTTGCCTCCCTGCCACCCTTTGCGTCTTATAGCAAAACTAAATTTGCAAATCAAGAATATTGAGATATCAGTGCAAATAGGAAAGCCTCATTCACTTTGGAAGCTTCTATACTCATAGCATCATACAACCCGGGGTGTCTTGTCCGATGTAAATGTTCATTCAGGGAACAGTGGCTTTGCCAAAATCGGTCATGATTGATAACCGGAGTTGTATGGATGAATAAGACTACTTGCCCATACTTTGTGTTGTTGCTCTGATTTTCTTGTGCCTGCCTTTTTTTTGTTACTTGGTGCGCATCGTCTTCAGATCATAGCGGGAGAGGGCACCCAAAATGGTGAATAGGGTATTGCATTGACCACACCTTGCCCAAGCTTCAAAAAGTGGCTGGTCATTTTCTTTTTGCAGGGAGGTGCTTCGACCACGAAACGGGCTTCCATCTGTCACGGCAGCCGTTCTCCAAGCGAACGACGCAGCTCTCGTTCCAGAAATTGAGGAGGTGCATTATTCTCCTATTGGTTTCTGTTGTCCACTTATTGTTGAAAAACCTGACATTAGGGTCACACCAGCTAAACAAGGCACTTTTTGGTTATGTATTTCTGAAATTGTATGTTTATATTTTGCAAAGCTTTTCTGCCTACTTTCGACATTATTGGAATATATTGATTGCAACAATCATTCTTATATCTGTAGTTCACTGTGACAAACTTGTGACAGCTGTAAGTCTCGCTTTTTGTGATCCGCTTCTCACAAGAAATATGTGACACTTGCCTAACACTTTGTCTCTGTGGTCGGTGGGATGGCTTTCCAGAAGGTTTCTCAGGAATCGATTGATCCGTTTGTTAACACAATCCCAGTTGCACCATGGGGAAATCAAGAAACTATCACTTCGAGAAGCTCGCCAAGAGGGGAATCCCCTCGCGACGGTGGTGGGTTCTTTCTCACAAGCGATGCGGCGCCGGTATCTGGCAATCTCAGCATGGCCGAACCTGAGATTGTATGAACTTGCCTTTTTTTACACCTGCATGCTATATGAGTGCATGTAGGGAGGAAGCCTTTTCAAGGATTCTGCGAAGCGTCCTTGGTGTGGTGTATGGCGGTCTGTTTCCCGCCGTTTATTGCTTGGCAGCAGCACCATCTCTACATGCTTCCGAAGTAATCCAAATGAAAGTATTGAACAAAAGAAAGATCGTTGTTGAATATGGATAGCCAGTATTTGAAATTCTCGTTATATATAATTAGTATACACAATGCAGGACGAAATTTTGTTGCAGTGTGCATCAAAGACCTCGAAGTGTTATAAGGATAAGCAAAATATCACATCATTATGTCTTGTACCATACAATTTAAGTATGCGTCATGCTCAGCTAATAGCAATGATGCGCTGTGAGTGCATGCCGATTGACGATACGTATGGCTCTAGAATCCATTGTCAGAACACCACTGCCATGAAATGATATATTTCGAAAACGCACGTCATCACAGCACATACATTTAAACATATCTGGAAGGCAGCAACGTGATGCTGAAGGATGCATTGCTCAATCCCAAAGACATTCCAAAGTGCGACATTTGCACAATATGCAGCTTCTAGAAAGCAAACGCAGCCCACAATGGTATACTTTGCAGTGTGAGAGTTGCAATCAGCAAGATAAACATATAATTTAGTTAAGGGTTTAATGTCAAATGCGCGTAGGCAAGTGCCATATATGGTGGAATGCGCGTAGGCAAATGATTTTAATGTGGAATGCGCGTAGGCAAATGATTTTAATGGTGATCTGCGCGTAGGCAAATCGGAATTTAATGGTGATCTGCCTGTAGGCAAATGCAATTAATATGCGATCATCTGTAGACAAACCGTGAACAAGCTAGATAGTGCAGCGAGTGTTGTGTTCGGTATACACAACTGTATGCCAAACACAATACAAGTTCGCATAGTAATTCTTCGGTGTCTTAGGAAGAACATGTTCCTTGCGCACGCAGCATCCGTTCAGATTTTAGGAGTCTGGACGCGGCGCGTTAGAGGGGGTGATTGGGCATGCGTCGAGTCAGCGGCTCGACGCATGCCTAGCAAAGAAGCATAATAAACAGCTTGAGCACATCACACATATTGCATATGCATACTGGAAACATTACGAGCATCTGACAGCGTACTGTCACCTCTCACGGAAACGCGGATGTCAACCGGGTCCGCGTTTCCGCTAGGGTTTCTTCCCTCAACCGCACACTCGCTTGCTCCGCTAGGGTTTCTTCCCTCAAGCGAGTCTGAACGGATGCTGCGTGCGCAAGCAACATGTTCTTCCTAAGACACCGAACTTGTATTGTGTTTGGCATACAGTTGTATACCGAACACAACACTCGCTGCACTATCTAGCTTGTTCACGGTCTGTCTACAGATTATTGCATATTAATTTCATTTGCCTACGCGCAGATCACCATTAAATTCATTTGACTACGCGCATTCCACATTAAAATCATTTGCCTACGGGCATTCCACATTAAAATCGTTTGCCTACGCGCATTCCACCATATATGGCATTTGCCTACGCGCATTCCACCATATATGGCATTTGCCTACGCGCATTCCACATTAAACCCCCAAAAAACAAAGTCCATTAATTAAATAATTGGTAGGCAAGCTCCACACTAAAAGAACAAAGACAAACTTTTAAATATTTAATTGTTTTCGGACAATCAACAAGCTTTTGACCCTGTATTATTGCACCCATATGCTATTGATGTACATATAGCAAACTATTCAAATAACTTGATAACATTTGATAAATACGGGACCTTTGGCTTGATTTGGCATGACCTCTGCTGACTTTTTAGAATAATTCCGCGTTATTCGCGTGATAATATTCGCTGACATTTATTTCACTCTGTTCGAAAGAGTCACAATTCCGTTCTTCAGATTCGAACCGGTATATAAAACGCTCATATACGTGACGGCAGGGTTCCTCTTGCTCGGACGACAATATCA
The DNA here is from genome assembly GCA_001247695.2 of Cymbomonas tetramitiformis. Lineage (NCBI taxonomy): Eukaryota > Viridiplantae > Chlorophyta > Pyramimonadophyceae > Pyramimonadales > Pyramimonadaceae > Cymbomonas > Cymbomonas tetramitiformis. Next base: position 39,063 of record LGRX02001930.1, read on the forward strand.
GCTATTCACACAACAGAAATCATGCAGGGCAAAATCATAATAATAATACAAATTTGCAGCAGCACATTTATAGTTCCAATACCGCTTATCAAACTATTCTATTCTATAACCTGATACTAAACGGGTTCTAAAAGAGCAAATCCCTATCGCATCTCAACAAGCAAAATGAACGTGCCCCGAAGGACATCACGAATTCTCGTGCCACGCAGACCACGCAAACTGCGAGTGCTAAATATCATTTTCTTGGCGAGCAGAAGATTCCGTAGTACCTGCGAACATTTACTGAAACTGTCAGCCGGTGGAAAAGAAGCAGCATCGCTGACTGTTTACATAAGTTGAGAAGAGAAGGAGCATGGCGAAAAGCCTAAGTTAAATCCTAAACTGAAAGTAGCATGGCCAACTAAGACCGAGGAAGATCCCGCCAGGGCAAGCCCCAGACGCGCTGCTACCCGGTTCAAGATAAACGGCGCTTCCCATTTCAAGATGGACCGCGCTGCTGCCCAGATCAAGATAAACGACGCAGGAGAATTACCACGACGTTCGTAGCACAAGATCCTGAGATCGGGCACCATAAACATGTGGGACGTATTGAATCTTGTGGGAAACGAGAGCAACAGGATTTTAAAACATAACCAAGAAGCTGACAACATAGTTCGCGAATCAGCGCGCCCTGCACCTCCACCAAAAGAACCCAGCAGCCGGCGCATAACCACCTGCACCAAAAGATCCCAGCAGCCGGCGCATACCAAAGCACGCAAGATTCGCAACCAACTCGTTATGCGAAGCTAGCAGTGAAGAGGGACCTGTGCGCACACTGGTGAGGAAACTTCAGCGATCGGCAAACATGTTATTCCCTCAATTCGTCCAGGCATATCCTGCTGGCCGCCGTAATACAAAACTAATGAGCTTCAAATTCTGGTGTACAATATGTTTGAAAATCGAACGCTAGCGGAATCGTTTCACCGCCCAACCAATCAAATTCTAGATCGCAAATCATCGTATCGATTGATCGATGGCCCACGGTTTCCATTGGCTAACAAAAAACTACACATCTTGCGAGGTGGCACATTCGTTATTGTCAGAAACGCTATCTTTCTGGTCCCACTTTCGTTTGACGACGAGTCATGCATGACGTCATCCTATGTCACCTTTAAGATCATCACCATCATCCACACCCAAAAGTCGTCATTCTTCATCATCCACAAAGACCTCTGGCCTAGGTTTTCAGCCTGCGAAAAAGTCAGCATCAAAAAAGTTATCAAATCTGAAAACGAAAATAATCCATAACTTTTTCAATTTTTACTTTTTCGACATGATACTTTGCACATCAAGTTTTATGCATAAAACTCACACCTCACCCAATTTACACCACTTAACAATCATCAAAACTCCCAAACCCACCGCGCGCGAATGTCAAAAAAATACCGAAAACTTGTTGTGGGACATATAGTACACTCTTGAATAAACAGCATATTGATAACTTTTGTTATCAAGTTATCAACTTTTGTAAAAAATTCGCCATGACCCGTTCACACTTTGTAGTAAAGTCTAGGTATTAGCTGAGGAGGATTGTTATTAGCCTTGAAATAAGCAAAGTAGGTCTAAACACAAGATGTTTACAAATTCATATCCTACTGGGAAAGCAGAATTATAAGAAAATTACAGATTACATTAACCTGGAAAGTAGAGTTACGCAAGGCAAAATATCAATAATAGAGGGCTCTTTGCTTGCAAGCGAAGAGTAATAATTGTCGAATTCTACTATCCTATAACTAAGCAGTTCCTGAATTTGAGGTTTACCAGAACAGATTAAAGTTGTCCGTGACGGGCTAAAGAAGGACGCAGTGCAGACGCAGTGCAGGGGATGTTTTAAATTCCTCCACGCAGATCCAATATTGTACAACGGACGCTCTAGGTTAAGATCCTGGCGGCAATATCCTAAGTTGCTGGGCGCGCGACTGCCAAGATCCCGGAATCGTGTGTCTTCCTCCCGCCGCACCTGGATGATGAACGATATTTTGTCAGTCGGGGATCGAGAAACAACCAGCGCAAAGATTTCGGCGAGAGGAAAAGCGGAACCGAACCTACACTTGGTGAGGTAGCATGGCCAATGATGACCGGGGTTATTCCCGCCAGGGTAAGCCCCCAGACGCGATGCTACCTCTAAAAACGTGGCAAGGATCGTGTGTCATGGAATTTGGAATCGGCCAATGGGGTTACGACGCACGATAGCGCCCCTGGTAAGGGCCGTCATTGTTACGTTTGTCGCGAGCGTAATAAGTAATCATCATGAAAGTGTCACTTGACGCTGTGAAAAATTCTCCGTTAGCGCTACAGGTCCTGGACAGGTTTTATGTGTGACAAGAACGCATGTCCAAACCAGAAAAGCGCAGAAAATGCATGCACACACTATTTCAAAATATCAAAACAAGGAGAGGCAGTCAGTCTTGGAAGGTGTTGTGTCTGTGAAGTAACAAAAAGGAAACGTTTCAACAGAAATTTGCAAAGCACAGGCACTCAAACTATACTTCGATGAACAGATCGCATGAGACTAGCGCCGAGAAAGCAAGAAACAGGGTATCCTATGAAGATAGTGCAACTAAAATAAAACCAAAGTAAAACAAAACGCTGCTCGTATCCTTTAAAAATCACACACGCAGGTTTTGGCTGTCAAGATTCGCGAAGTGAGCAGATGGTGTTTACAATTTACAATCTATATTTTTGAAGAAGCGGAAGAATCATGGTCCAACCAGTCAAATTTCTGAAAGCAAGTTATCGTATCGATCATCGACCGACTACGTACGCTTTTGATTGGGTAATGTAAATTGTAAAACAGTTGCTGATTCCCATGTAAGATCTCATTGTGTTGTTACCAACTTACCATCGTAAGATTTTCATCGGTCACGATCTAACGAGCAGTAGAGATGGCAAGCGCGCGCGTGCCACCCTTGTGAAAGCTGACAGCTGTTTCAAAAGACTGAAGTCTATCTTGGGTTGCGTTGGTGGCTACGGTCTTGTTGTGCCCGGAGGCACAGCGTGAGCCGATATGCCTATGCGTCCGTATGTGTGTCATCGGGGGTAATCTGGGATTGGCACGATGACAGTGAAATTGGGCTTGAAATCACGATGAGAATGAATACCAGATGTCCGGGGTATGACAGTATGACACTATGACAGTATGACACTATGACAGTATGACACTATAGTAGTATGACAGTACTGTGGGGGGTGTCATCGTGGAACTCAGTCAGACCCTCGAAGAATGGTCAGATTCGCATCGGGGTTGAAAAGACAATGAAATCGAATATCAGATATTAAGGTTATGACAGTATGCCAGTATGACGCTATGACAGTATGACAGTATGACAGTACAGTAGTATGACAGTACTGTGGGGCAGTCATCGTGTCAGCCTGTCGGCATAACATCTGAATCGAGAATGATGAATCGGAATTAGAAATGAGATCGGATCGGGAACTGAACGTTGAGCCGAAGTGTGACATCGGCTCTCGAGTGGTTGACCCTGCAACCTGAGTGACGAGTGAATAAGTAGAGCACTTGAGAAGTGTTTAGCCTTCAGAACTCGGAACCGAATTATCGTTTGTACCTCAATCTGGCCCTGATCCAGTATATTATAAAATCCGAATTGTGTACCTTTGCACGTTCAATCAAAAACATATTTCCGAGCATCTGTCGTCGTGCCCCTGGCACATTTGGTATCTTGCGTTACTTTGAACGCCTCCGTTGCGTTCAACCACGGACCTGTTGTAACTTACGGGATACTGCAGGGGAGAGGCTGTACTTTTGGCTACCTTTGCGCAATTTGTACGTCAAAAAAACCATTTTTTTTTGTAGAAGGACTCCTGTAAATACCTCCAAAAGTCACTAAAAAGCAGTATCCGGCTCCCTTAACACTGGGGGCTCAAAACGGCTTTTCGACCCAAGCATGCCTGACAAGATCTTAAAACCAAACTTCGTCTGAGGCCAGTTTTCGACCGATTTCGAGCAGTAAGGTTGGATACTAGGGTCTATCATGGCCTCGTTCCAGGCATGCAACTAGTTACAGACCCCTAAAAGCAGCAAAAACAGCAAAAAACAGCCAAAAACAGCAGTTTTAGCCAGTTTTCAGCCTACCCCAAAACCTTCCACAGTAGCCCCCACCACCGAAAAACCCCTCCTTAGACCCCATAGAACAGCCTAGAAACCCCTGATACCGCCCTCACGGCCACCAGCAGTTGGGAAAGCCACTCAAAACAGCGCTTTTAGTGGTTTCTGGACAGTTCCTGGACAGTCTCTGGACACCTCTGGTTTACTCTCTGGCTGGAATATTTCTGGAGTGTACGAAGCCCGGTTACCTTCTGGGACCTTGCTGAGCTTTTTGGTTGCAGTTTCTTGACCTCTGCCTGCATACTTAGGCACTTGAAATCTGTGTCGCGGAGCCCTGGCGAAATTTTGAGTACGCCAGTGTATGGCAGTTTCCCCACAAAAGCACAGAAGAGAGTGGTGGAAACAGGGACCCCTCAAGTGGTTATTTCAACCAGACCCCACCTTCCCACCAGCAGGAGCCTTCGATAACTCCCCAGAGGGACCCCTCCCACCTTCACCCTCCTCTTCAGACGACGAGGTGGAAGACAACTGAGCGCCTGGACAGCATACACCCTGGCTATCCCACCAGCGCGCCACTACCGTGAGTGGTACTACCAGGGGTTCACGGTTTTTGTCTTCAACTACCCGGACCCTTACCACCCAGCAATACCGGTGCTTCCTGGTGAAACCTTGGCCGACGCTCCACCGTCTCCAGAAGTCAGCCCTACACCTTCTCCTCCTCCTTCTCCCCTTCACGAAAGCGACACTGAATAAACAAAAGGCGAGCACTTCCTACCTTCTGCTCACCTGTGGCTTTTGCCACACCCAGTGTGCGATCTGATCAGCTCAGCAGCCAGTATGTCGCAACATATATCAGAGTCCTTTCCCAGCATGGGGGTCAGTGCAGAGCCGTTACGCCCCCCATTGTTCTCGCCCCTCACCTTCCCATCGCCCGCCGCTTACGCTTCCGCTCACCCCATTCCACATCCAGGCACCACCATGCCCTACACAGCGGTGCCCCGCCCCTATACTATGCCGGATGGCACCCCCGCACAGGCTGTATGGAACGGCGTCAATTGGGTATTGCCCCAATCAGCGCCCCTCGCTGGGGGAGTATCACCAGTGCCGTTCACACTGGGAACCCATCACCCCGTGGGCGCATATCCCACACCGTTCCAACAACAGCTACAGCAGCAGCAGCAGTGGCTCGCGTACCAGCAGCAGCAACAGCAGTGGCTTCAGCAGCAGCCACTGGAACCGATGCAGCAGCAGTTACAGCAGCAGCAGTTACAACAGCAGCAGTTACAGCAGCAACAGCAGCAGCAGCAGCAGCAGCAGCAACAGCAGCAGCAGCAACAGCAGCCGCAGCCGCCACAACAGCTGCAGCATCGACCACAGCAGCCTCATCAGCTGGCACCAGCCACCTCCGCGCTTCATGACTCAGGCGCGGATCTCTCATCGCTGCAGCACTTCATCAGCATCGGCGCCGCGGCCCTGCCGGACCCTCTGCAGGTACCCCTTGATAGCGGGGCTCAGCAGAACGTCTTGGGCGGTACCCAGCTCTTGGTGCGTCACCTTCCCGCGGTGGCGACAACCTCAGAGACTCGCCGGCGTCGGCGTTCCCGAAGGGCATCTTCGGGCCCTGCGACACATGGCAAGCATCTTCCAGGCCCAAGCCACGCACCTGATCACTCTGACCCCGACTCCGGTACGGACATCAGCCGCACCAGCACGGGGACCAGAGGCAGCCGAAGCACGCAGGCACGGGCTGAGCGCAGGCGGAGGGCCGCCCACAGGTCCGGCTCCGACTCGGACGCGAGCAGCCGAAGTGAACACATTCGCAGAGAAGTCCTGGCGGCAGTACAGGCCCTGGACATCTCCGCGGTGCTCTCGAGAGGACTCGCGCTGCCTGGTGCGACGGCATCGGCAGGAGCCTCCCCACCAGGCGACCCTCAGGGCAGCGCACAGGGCCTGACGGCGGACCATCTACACGAGGCAGACGCCGTCGCCAGCGTAACCCCTCCAGTGCCTCAGACCGCCGCTGAGACCGCTCCCGCCGAACCTCCCACTCAGGGCCGGCCAAATCCCCATAACATGATGGTGGCCCGCCGGCGGCAGTCGATGGAGACGGTGGTGCACGGCGGTGGCAATCCCGACTCAGAGCCCAGAGACTCCAGTCCAAGCGACTCGCCACCAGGCCCCCCTAGTGATCCACCTCAGGATCCCCCTGACGATCCCGCACCAGAGCCCTCCTACCCTCAGTACCCAGAGGTCAGAGCCCTCTTCGTCACCCACGATGGTGGGTCATTGTGGGTGCACCAGTCAGCTGGGGTGCGAGGCGCGGCAACCGTCTCCCTACCATGGGACGACCGCCGCCGGGCTGGGGTGCAGGGCGACGCCATCTTGTTCAGGATCATGCACCTGCTGGGAGCGCCGCTGACTGCATATGCGCGCATGGGGGGCCGGCTACACCATGCACCCCTACCCCTTACCAACCCTCGTGTGGAGACCTGGGTCCTCATGGTCGACCGCGAGGTCATGGATATGGCAATGGGGGACCCAGCCGCGGCCAATGTGCGGTCTACCAGCATGGGGCAGCCAGTATGGGAGTGGATCCCTGCTACTGCGCGGGAGTCGGAGATGCAGAACTTCGATCAGGACGGGCTCGCCGCGTGGTCGGAGGTCAGCAACTCCGATTGGTACCGGAGCATGAGCGTGGTGGCCGCACAACCATCCACACCCCTGCCCTTCCATACACCTCTCCCACTCCCCGCACCACCATCAGCCCCTACATTACCGCCCACTCCGACTGTGCCAGGGAACAATAGCCCGGCCAAGCCATTCGATTGGCATATTGTATTTATGCATACTGGGGCAGTGAGATGGCAATGGGCTCGGAAGGGGACTCCCGAGCCATTGACTTCGTACTATGGGAGCGAAAGCCTGGACTTGATTATAGCTGGCAGCATATTATCGTACACCCTTCTGGTGCGCTACGCCGCTGGGAGCGTAATAGGGGCGGCGGCTGGTTTCTAGAAGACGCCACTCAGTTGAAGGCGCCGGTAGCGCCATTCTCATTACCGATTAGCCGCGTTGGGATCGCGTACTGGAATCCGACGATTGTGATTGACGATGACGAATATCATGGAATTCCCTACCAGGGGCGTAAGCCTACACACTCAGCGTCTACGAACAGTGAAGATTCGGGTACAGGCGCTGTGTCCTGGAGTAAGGAGAAGTTACCAGATTCTGATGACAATGATGACGCAGGTGTCACTAACAGTAAGGAGAAGCTACCAGATTCGGATGACAAAGATGACGCGGGTGTCATACATGACATGGACACTGCCAGTCCGAAATGGGAGCCAACTTCGCCTGAATATGATGACACCGAGGATGACGTCAGCGAGTTCGATGACTTGGTAGCTGACGATGCTGAAGAACAAGCTGAAGCTCGAAGGTTGAAGAGACTGGGACTGCAATTGATCATGGATGAGAAGGGTGAACTTCACTGGGTACCAAAGGGCACCTCCCCGACCTCACCTGTTCAGCCCGATGATCAGCCTATTACCGAGCAGAAGTCTGAGGCCATATCTGAGGATGCCCCAGCCTCTGAGGTGGAGACTGTTCATGCACCACCGAAGAAACCTTATGGGTCAGATACTGGATTGACTTCAATGGGTGAGAATAAGGCTGGGGTGTCTGAAGAGACGAAGAGGCAACCTAGGAAATATCCGAGATGTTGGACACATGAGTATATAACTCAATTGAAGTATTCCATAAGAAGTGACAGTGATGAAGAAGAAGGGCTTGACGTGGCTCCTCGTAGGAAGAAAGCAAAGATCAGCAAGGGACAATGAAATCAACTGTCTTGATTAGGATTGTCCAAATGCATATTCTCTGATTAGGATTTGTATAGGTGGCAGATGATGATATGCCAGCCGACATGGGACAGATCGATTAGAGAATATGAACTGCGCGCCTTGAAAGTATAAGACTTGAATATTGCCCATTTGGAGGCTGTTCTAACTTGAAGTAACTATTTTGGAGGAGCTGTTGCTCAACCTGTAATTTACTGGTCAATCTTTCCTGCCATAAAGATATTGCAATTGCTTGAATTGTAGCCTTGTTCAACTGTTTATCTAGAACATTGCAATTTTGTACACTGCAAAATTGCCGACTACGGACCTGTGCCCCAAGATTGAAGCAAGATTTACCTCTGACTGACCCTTGAGCTCAGGCTCGGATACAGTCACGTGCTCAAGAAGTCTTCACTTGGAAGTGGTATTGCTCTGCGCCCTTTTTGCCCCCTGACTTTCACCCTGCATGCAAACAGGCGATTTTTCAAAACTGTTATGCTGCAAAGTGGTCAGAAAGTGGGAAAAGAAGCCGCCAGCAACTCAGATCTACCGGGATTAACAGCCAGATTGACCCGAACGGAGAGTGAAAAGTGGATCAGTGGCAGATTGAGAAAAGAGGACCTCGGAGACCGTTTTAACGTAGGCACAAAAATTCTAGACGTTTCTTGATAGTTTTTTGTCGTTTGGAACCTGGCCCCGAGACCTGGGTCCTCATAGATCGCTACATTTTAAATTCGGATGGCCAACCGGCACGGCAGAGCAAAAATTAGACCAAATTGAGCCCAGCAGACTACATAGAAGGAAACGGGAGCCCAGAAGGATAGTTTTCCATTTTTTTTATATCCTTTGAAGGAAAAAAATAGTCTCCAATACTGGGTCCTGGCCAATTAGTCTGGATTGCTCCGGGATGGCCGCCAAGAAGAAATTAGCCAAACTGCCGATCGACACTCCATTTTTGAAATTTGGCCACCAAAACTTGCATTTCACTCTGGAAAGCATATTTCGTTATTCACCACGACTTCCACTGCTACAAGGAAATATTTTTCTGAGTGTTCTGGGGGGATTTGCCAAATTGGACAGATTTGACTTCCCCAACGGTCAGATTTGCACTTTGTCACTCTTAATTTCGACATGATGAAAAACGCTAACACGGGACGCTCACCTCCAACGTCGCCTACGTCGACTCCTCGGCGTACAAGGGGACGACAGGCCAGCCAGCGCAGCACGAGAGGTGCTGCCGCCACTGGGACCACTGGCAAGGGGGCGAAGGGCACCTACAAGGCGCCCTCTCCGGGTCAGCCGCCACCAGCTGCGACAGCAGCAGGTGCGCCAAGCTTCCAGATTCCCAAGAAGAAGTCGACCCTGTCAGCTGATGCTACTGAGTTTTACAGCGTGACTCCTCTGGCTCTGGACTCTGGAACCGCTTGTGTGACACCTTCCCTGGAGGAGGCTGTAACGGTACCTAAACCGCACCCTAATCCGCCCCTGCGTCATGCAAGAGCGGCGTCACCAAGGGTGCTGACTGTTGACACCCCTGGTGCAGGGCGAAACATGAGGGCGACTCCCCAGCGGTATGTCAACTTGACCTCTCCTTCCCCTGGCATCCTGCGATTGCCAGGAAGCCGCGACCTGAGCCCTCCAGCTCCGCGCCAGCGAAGCCCGCTTCGGACTCGAGACCGGACCCCGCCACCGCCACGCCGCAGGAGCCCACCACGGACGCGCGACATGAGTCCTCCAGCTCCAAGACCGCGAAGTCCTTTGAACCCCTACAGGACTCCACACACTTGGTCTGGAGCTACGGTGATGACCTCCCCGCACGGCCAGCTGCCCCCGCCATTCAGCGAGAACGCGCTTCAGGCTGAGTCCGCGGGAGCAGCCTCTGTGGGACAACCTCTACCGGCTGACCGACCACCTCGCGACCCGATCGCCGTGCGCGAAATGACCGAGGTCAAAATTGCAGCATGTGAGCAGGACATGCAGAATGAGGCGAATGAGCAGAAACCAGAACTTCGTCAATTTCCTTCCCGCTCTGATGTGGCCAACTGGCGAAAGCGCCAGCAGCCGGGTGAGAATCTCGCCTGGACTCCGCGCCCTAACCAAGGGGGTGTGGGGGCAACGGGGAGGTCAGAGGACACGCACCAAAGCATGGCTGGCGAACTCATAGCACACTCAATGCATCCAACTCCCTCCTCAACAAGCTACGGGGAGGTGGGGGCAGCGGGGAGGACAGGTGGCTCCGGCTTGCCAGGTGGCCCACGCCACATAAGCATAGCATGTTCTGAGCATTCGCTGACCTCACCGATTACCGATACCGTTACAGAACCTAAGGTGATCGGTGACTCTATGGCAAGGTTATCAGTGACTTTCGAGTCCGAGATAGACGGCGAGGCAACTTCACTGACGCCCTCACTGACTCAGGCGACTACGGAGGCGGCTACGGTTACGGATATGCTCGAGTCCCTGTTGAACTGCGAGTC
>LGRX02001931.1:0-16313 GCA_001247695.2 Cymbomonas tetramitiformis
TAGCATAATCATAGACCTGCATAAATTCATCATAATCTATTTCACCACTTACACTTTTGTATACATTCTCCATCTCTTTCTCGTCGTATATCTTAAAGAGGCATAAGGCCGTGGCATTGTTTCTCACGGCTCTTGGAAGCCCATATTGTGCACTTGAAAAGTTTTGGACACATATCAATAAACTCAGTCCCAATGCCCCTCCTAAGTCTTTTGAAAACATACCACAATGCCTATGTCTTACACACAGATTTATAAACTTTCTATTACCGAACAATCGAGTGCTTTGAGCATCATCTACAAAACAAATAATTCTAGGTTGATGTTTGTATTTATACGTCGGTGGTTGATAATTGTTTGAAGCAAATTTCAATAAATACTCGGGTGGTATTTCAAGTATACTAATGGAATCACTATGTATCATCTTCATCACTTGCTTGTAGATTTCCAATTCTTTTAAATAATTTTCATACTCTTCAGCTTCCTTGTCCATTATGTTTAATACATTGTCTATAGTCTTGGGCTCGTCAGGGTCAAAGACATCTTCGTCATCTATCTTCAAGTCTTCCATCAGAGCCTTGTTCGATGCGAAGGTCGAGCTTACACATAATATACGGTCGCAATTGTCATCTTGCTTGAGCATCCTTAAGTAATTGCAAGCGCTTGTAGATTTGGCTGAACCACGACGACCTACCAATAGAATATTGAACGGCATCTTCAATAGGTTCTCACCCGTCTCATATTGAAAGGCTGAGGCTTTAGGTGGCTGAATCTTAAGTCTTGCATCATTTAACTTAATCGTCTTCATATTATTCTATATAATATTTTTACCAAAAAAAAAGGGAGGTGGGAGGTGGGAGGTTGGCTTTTTTGAAAAGTATTTTAGAAATCACAAAAATATATTATATTATTTTATCTTCATTAGAGAAAAGTTTTCAAAAACTAAGACCTCCCACCGCCCAACCTCCCTTTTTTTGCGGAACGGAATATTTGGAAATTTATCATTAGTATTATAAGATGAATTGTATCAAAGATATACCCGAAACTTGCTATACCGACCGCCAAAAAGAATTGATGTGTAATTACTTCAAACACTATAAGGAATTGCACCCACACATTCCAGATTCCATTCTAGTGTACACAATCAAAGGCTATATGCTCAATCCCACGAAATTTGACGAGTGGTATCAACACAAATCGATACCCAATGCACGACCACGTGAGTCACAAGAAGATTATTACAAATATGCGCAAATGAATGAGAACGAGCTCAAGACTTATGTTAAAAATAATGTACACATATAATAATATATATTACTAATGAATGTCACAAGATTTTCAAAAATGTTATTTTTCAATAGTGAACAGAATAGCCTACTGGATTCACGTTTAGGCCAATACAATATACCGAGCCAGTCGCTTGCATACAAGACGACGGACCAATTGCAACTTACCGTAAATGACTTTTACATCGAGAAAACATTTTATGATATAAATCAAACTAACAACACCTTTTTCGTTGGAGACAAAACTGCCAATACCAACAAATTGTACCCAATCGAAATTACTCCACAAAACTTTCCGTTTCCTAAGACACTAGACGACACACAAATCCTAGCCGCTATAGACGATGCCATCAACACACAATTAAATGCTGCAGGGTCCGCCGTTACCGTAACATCAAGTGTATCAACCGGTGCCGATGCAAATCTGAAATTGATAGAATTGACATTTAATACCGCATTGGAAGACCAATTTGAGTTATATTCTTTCTCTACCAAAAGTATAGCTCGATGCACGGGAACTTTGCAAGCAGCTTTAAGTCCATTTACTAGCACCTTGAATGATGCACTCAACAATGATTCTAGTGAACTATTAGGCGGAAATCCTGTTCGAGAAAGAGACCTCACAGGGAAATCTGAATTGAGTCAATTAGAACCTATGTTTCGGAAAGTATCGGGCACGGTTATGCAAGGCTATTTTCCCTATTGTGTGAACACCATTAGGGAACTGTATCTTCGAACACAATCGTTGGTATCTAGCTCGGCTTTAGAGGTAGTCAATTTATCTCAGGCTAGTGATGACCAAGTCGGTGAGATGATTTCTAGTGATATACTATTCAAAATAAGTATAGATGACTTGTCCAAATCTTCGTATACATACTTAGATGCAAATAATAACTATAGCGTCATCATTAGTCCAACTTTGTTGTCTCAAATCAACTTTGCATTGACCGATTCACGTGGCCGGCTGATGTTTCAAATAGTCAAAGAAAATGGGCGCACTCCGTCAAGTTTGATAACACAAGCACGAGCCGGAAACATATATTTTAGTTTTTCTTTAAAGGTTGACGTCATTAGTCACGATTCTCAATAATTTTTATATGTAATATATATTATATATATACAATATGCTTGATAGTTACTTTCCCGAATCACTTTCATACGCGACCACGCAAATGACAGACTTTAGCCAGAACCAATTTGAATTGTTAACATCAAACTCGACCGTAGTAAATTCCGGAGGAGGTGTCATTGAGCTGAATCTCCCGGTAAATAGTTTCATTGATACTCGAAAATTTGCGATTAGATTTTTTGCCAAAACCAATAAATCGTTTACATATGCTCCAGCGGCGGGAGGAGGCCCCAAAACGTGTCACACATTCTTGCCCGAAATCTTTAATCTCTTCTCTCGCTATGAGGTAAGCATAAATGGGGTCATCGTGAATCAATCGGTGGCGCAGGCGAGTGATATACAACAAGTCAAGCAGTTGGTCAGCGACCATTTGGAAAATGAGATTACTTATAGGACAGTTTTGTCCAATTGTGGGTCCGAAGGAATTCAATTGGCCGCAGGCAAAATTACAGGGTCGTTAGATGAAGACAATGCTGCCGGTGATGCACAAGGACGCGAATTCATTTTAAACAATCTTTTGGGCTTTATGGGGACTTGTGAGCCGTCCATAATTGACACGAGTGTTTTAGGTGCAATAAGAATTAGATTGTTCACCGATAATGCGGTGTCGTGTTTGCTTTACGGTGAAAACGACCAAGAGCCTGGAACATTTACCGACGCCGATGTGGCTTCGCAACAATTTGCTCAAAATGCAAGTTTTACGCTCACCAATGTTTCGGCATCGATTACCACACTATCATTCTCATCTGGGGTCGTGGAACAAAACATTGAAGAATTGATTTCAAAAGGTGCATTGACCATCATTTTCGAAAACTATGCAACCTTTTTTCAAAGTGATTCAACTAACAATAAGAACGTAAGATTTGCGCTTTCCGTAAATTGTTGGAACAAAGCTTACGCGATTACGAGACCATTAAACTATAGGACCGTCAACAAAACGGGAATCGCAAAATATACAAATAGAATAGGAAAAGTTTTTGAATTGCCATCAAAGACATATGGTGGAAATCGAACGTTTAGGTACTCGTGGAGTGTGAACAATGTGCTTACACCCGCATTCCCAAATAGTCCTTTACAAGCGTATATGAATATAACACATTCACAAGGTGATCAATATTCAATGATGGGTTCCAATCATATGCAATCTCGCACGGATTATTTTAACAACTCATTTGTGTTGCCATTAAATCTATGCCTAGACAATGAACCTCGCCGATTGTCAGGTTACTCGTCGCTTGGAACAAATTCAAGTTGTTATCTGCAAGTGACATCGAGTGCAGAAGGTAGCGCCGCTGGGATTGCCTTCGATGGTGGGGCCGATGCCACGGGAGGCCCTAATGAGACAATGGTGATTTGTCTCTTTACCTCAAAATTAATGGTATCGGCAGGGAGGGTCATATCGGTGGAATTGTAATGAATTATTTATTATCGTTATTATTTAAATTTGCGTATTACTTTGTCGAGACATCCTTCTTTACATTATTTTTGTTATCAAAGTCTTTAAGTGGAAAATATTTTCATAAAAAAGGGAGGTGGGAGGTGGGAGGTTGGCTTTTCTAGAAAGTATTTTAGAATTCGCATAAATATATTATTTCATTCTATTGTCATATGAAAAACTTTTCCAAAAAGTAGCACCTCCCACCACCCAACCTCCCTTTTTCAATCGAGTAACTCCATTAGAAGACTATATGGTATCTCATATGCTTTCTCCTTATGTTTCACGCCGTACGAAACGTCTCGAGCCAACGAACTCCGTGACATCTGAGCGGTAGCTATATGTTTGCCATATTTGCGTTTGTTTTCACAAAATGAAGATTGTTTATTACGCATTTTCAGATTCAGATTCACTTTGTTCGTCCATATATTTGTCATTTTTCGATACGCAAATCCATATTTACAATAGCAACAGGTGTGTTTGTACTCCGTCATCGGTTGCATAAAGTCTCTATGTTGCAATAATCCCCCGTCACTTGGATTTTCGAGATACCAATGTGTGGGTTGAAAATAATCGATAATGTCCAATGTGCGTTTCACAATGGCATCGGCTAAATCCAAATCACGCTCACCCTTTCTATGAGCCTTCGAGTATTGGGTGCACGGTGGACTCGACCAAATGACATCGAAGTGTTTAGGTGCATAAGCGGTATAATCCCATTGTAATATATCACCGCTTATCGTCGGATTATACTTTGGCAATATGTCTAATGAAACAATCTCGCAATTAGGATGTTTGTCTCGAAACGCTTTTGACACGGAACAAGTTCCACTGAACAATTCCAATAATCTCATTGCTATCAATAAATATATTATTAATGCGTTTTATCCACTTAAAGACAATAGTCATTAATAGTATAAGATAACAAAAATGTCCGAAATGTCCGAGAAAGAATTTCGCTTGAAAAATGACTACCCAAAGACATACCCGCAAGACCTCAAGGAGAAGCTATATGAAATCGATGAAAAAAAGAGAGCCCAAATGAGAAAATATTATGACCGAACGAGTGAGGTGCAAAACAAACAAAAAATTATATTGAGAGCCGAAAACAATCCCGATTATTGTCCTCAAGAAGCGACATTGAGCAAATACGATTGGACCGATGCCGAAAGAAAATTTCTAAGCCGTTGTGCTGAGGAGAAGAAATTGAAATATGCCGTGCCCAAGCCAAGACCTATTAGAGCTCAAGCCACCTCTCAAACCACAACCGATGCATCTACATCCGCTCGAGCCGCACCTACATCAATTGCATCGACCTCCGCTACGACCAACACTACTACGGACCGGAGCACAAAAGGCACTTTATCTAGAGATGAGATATTTGAAATCTTGGACGCTGAGGAAGGCATCGCCGAGGCCACTAAAAAGCAATGGAAGAATGTCGTCAACAATTTTGTAAAGGTGTTTAGTTTGCAAGCGAGCAAGTGGACTGAGGTGTACACGAAATACACAAACGAGGAAATCATTGAAATGTTGAACACCGCGTATACAAATGAAACCACTCGAATCAAACAAGTTCAACTTACGCCCAAATTGTATAATACGAAAAACTCAAGTCTGGTGAAAATCATCGGTATAGAAAGATACAAGTTTTTTGACACTCGAGCAAAAGTTTTGCAACGAAGCATTCAATCGGGAAAGATTGGCAAGAAATTGAGTGATAAAACCGACTACGTTGACGATTTTATCAACGTCTTTAAGAATGAATTAGAATTGCGTAGGAAAAACCCAAGTTCGATGGACCATCTCATCGCGATGTTATATAGCATCGGAATGTATTCGGACCAAGACTTGAATAAAGGCTCTCTTAGTTTCACTCCTCGTATCGACTATGACAACGTCAAACTTGTAAAAAGTGACAACGAAATGACCGACCCCAATGGGAATTATTACAATTTTAATAACGGACATACACGAATTCGCGACTTAAAAACGGGAAATAGCTTTAAAATCGATTATACAATGAATCCATTAGTTCAAAAGTATATTAAAGAATCCATTAAGGACTTGAACAATCCACGAGAGTATCTTCTAGAAAACAATGCAAAGCCCCCAAGACCATTCACATCTACATCGTTGGGCAAAAAAATGAATTCAATTATCGGTGTCGGTAATCAAACGTTTAGGAAAATGACGGAAAACATTTATTCCAAAATTTTCCAAGTCGATATGATTCGGCTTTCGGAAATAGCGGCTCACGAACCAAATACGGCATATACCCAATACTTGAATAGCAAAGAATACACCGAGGCCGAGCGAAAAGCCGCCTTAGAAAAAATTCAAGCGCAATTAAATAAAAATAAATGAATTAAATCAAATTAAAAAGTAGAAAATCATTTTTTTGAAAAAAGGGAGGTTGGGCGGTGGGAGGTCTTAGATTTTCAAAACTTTTTTATAATGAAAATGAAATATATTATATTATTTATTTGATTTCTAAAATACTTTTTAAAAAAGCCAACCTCCCACCTGCCACCTCCCTTTTTTTATTTTATTAAATGAAAAATACATATAAATATACTAATTTAAGGCTGCGCCGTTCATATTAAAATAATAATTAAAATAGTCTCTCCGCTGCAAGCCGCAGAATTAAGCGCAGTTAAATTTAAATAAAAAATGAATTAAATGAATTAAAAATAAGAATTAAACTAAAAATCCTCCCCCCCTGTTTTGCCCCCCATAAAATGATATATACTCGCGATATACCCCCTTCGATGAAAATGCACCTTGGACGCAGAGACGTTTTCGATTTATAATCTGAGACGTGCGATTTAATCGACTGTCAATTTTAATCGAGGGCGCGAGACATAAAGTGAAACTGAATATAATCTATATCATTCATATCATTCAGATGTGTACTATGAAATATTACACAAATAATTAAATATGTTGGCATTTCTAATGTGGAATGCCAATTCGCCTAAGTGGAATGCCGATATGCCACTGTGGAATGCCGATATGCCACTGTGGAATGCCGATATGCCACTGTGTAATGCCGATTCTGTTGTGTATAAATTAAATTTCCACTGTGGAATGACGATTTCGTTGGGTATAAATTACTTTTGCAAGGTGCAATGCCGATATGCTTTCGTGGAACGCCGATACGCTTTCGTGGAATGCCGATACGCTCTCGTGGAATGGCGATTTCCATTTATTGCTATTTATATCTAAAATATCTATCGTGATAAGGTACTTCGTCATCGTTGTCGCCGTCATACGTCCTCATTCATTGGCGATCGATTGACAGATATTTAAATCTTTTTATCAGAATGTAGAATGCACGTCCCTTACCTGTAATTGTGGTTCGTGATTGGCTCGTTTAGATCAAAGTCAATCTTATTAACGATCTGTTGCCTTAGTAGTCATAAACATTTTTAGTTGCAAGTTTACAGTTATTCGACAAAAAAACATCTGCGGTACGTTTTACCTTCTTGCTTATAGCCCTTCAGTATAGAAAATGTCTTTCTCGCAGTGTGTCGATGATGTTTTCGAAGATCGCCACGACGCTGCTGAAAATAAAGAGAGTTCTATTGCCAAAGACATTAGAGAGTTAAAGCATTATGTAAAAGTGCCGGACCTCGCAGCTCCTACCCACAAGCATGCGAATTTCAGCTCTTTCTTAAAAACTGAAATGATGAACACGGCAGAGTTTCGTACGGTTACAAGTTGCAAGTATCAAGGACGAATCTATGAGTTCGTAAACACTAAGAACAGTGTAGACAAGTTGTCCCATATTATTCTAGAACACCCGGATGCGGGAGATTTTGTCGAGTGGTGCTTTCGAACTCGCGCATCCTCGCAAGTAGGAAAAGAGGACATTGAGGAGCGGAAGAAGGAAGATGCGAAGCGCAAAAAAGTTTTAGAAAGCGCTGCACCCACTGCCCTTATCGAAACTTTAAGTGCACAAGGCTTTGACGTCTCTGCACTGCTAGGCCAACAACCTGTCCCAGTTGCACCTCTCGCATCTCAAGTTCCAGTTCCCAACCTTATGGATGCGGCCATGCCGGCACCTGCAGGCGCATCTGAAGAGCGCCCCTCAGCTCTTCAAAGCGTCTCTGACCTTCTTGGTCTAGGCGCGAACAAACGCCACAAGCACTGAGGTACTTCAGTTACTCGCATCTTAGCTTCCCTTATCACATCTTAGCTTCAGTTACTCGCATTTTAGCTTTTCCTTTTGCTTTTTAGTTTCGCATTCACGTGCAGTTACTTTTACTTTCGCATTTTACCTTCAGTTACTCGCATTTTCGTTTCATAGTTTCGTTTCGGACGTTTTAGGGTTTGCATATCTTCGCTATCGAACGTGCATGTCTATTGCTTTCGCATTTTAGCTTTCCCTTTCGCATTTTAGTCTCGCATTCACTTGTACGCTATTTTCCCTTTCGCATTTTAGCTTTACAATAACATTCGTTTACATGTCGTTTGGTGTTTACATGTCGCTTGTGCAGTATGAGCGACTCAGAGGATGCGCCAGCGGATGACGGCTCTTTCCCCTGGTTCAAGGAGCATGGCGACTACACTGCGGGCTCGGAGTTTTGGTATCATGTCGAAGACTTGAACAACAAGATAAAGAACTTGGGCAACAACACTCGCACTTCTTTTCGCTCTGCGGATTCCGAGATTCGCGAGGAGGTCTCTGCCCTTCGTGCTCAGGTGGCGGAGTTGGCTGCTAGTGCACCTGCGGTTGGCATGCAACGTACTGGCTCGTCTAGTGCTAAGTATGCACACGAGGTGCAAGCTTTGCGCGGCGAATTGGCCCACGTTAAGGTTGATTTCGAGGAGAAGCTGGCTTTCTTGACTGCTGAGCTGGTGGCGGAGAATGCGACGATGCGAGCTTCCGAGCCTGCTTCTGCTGCTCCTGAAGTGGCCAAGCTGCGGGCAATATCTCGTGCTCAACTGGACCAGCTTGACACTCAAGCTATCCTTGCTGTCAACGCTCCCATGACTCAGGAAGATGCCTTTGACCTTGCTGTGTACCGTAAGTTGGTTCAACGCAGGTTCATTCGTGTTGGCACTCAAGGCATGTACGTGTGCCTACCCCAATCGGAGGGTGTGCAAGCCGATAGGCGCAACGAGATGCGTTTCCCTTCTGGTGCCTCCATTGAGATGGGCCGTGAGAGCTCGCTCGAATCTTCTTAGTAAGTCATCCAAATGTGAATAGTAGAGGTGCCTAGAGTATGGTATAACTTCCCCGTCCATATGGACTTAAGTTTGATATATCACAGCACCTAAATTGTTTGCGTTGTTTAACTTGCTTGCCTTGCTAGTATTCATCCGAGCATCCGAAAGTGTCATCTGAGCCTAAGCACCTTGCCATCCGAGCATAACAACTCGCCATCCGAGCTTCAAACTTAGCATATAGCACTTGCATATCACTCATACAACTTATTATAACTTATCTTAACTCAATACGCAAGCATATAGCCACACAATAAAGCACATACTTATCTTAGCTTAAGAAACCCTAAGATATATTTAGTTTTTCGTACATAACTTTTTGTTTACTTGACCAAATCAAAAAGTTTTTGGTGTTCCAAATAGGTCTTTCATAGACGAAGACACCAATATATTGTTTGTTGTGATAGGATAAGTAAAACCCATAATCTGATATCATTTTCTATTGCGTATTGAAATAATCGAAAATAATAGGGTTTCTTGATATGTGAATAACTTTTAAAATACTTGGCTGTTTGCAATGAAAAAAAAACCACAAATAGGTCTTTCATAGACGAACACATCGATATATTGTTTGTCATTATCGGAGCAATATATCGTGAAATATGATACCCATTTCTCGCAGCTATATGATAACGAACCGACAACTGATTTTTTTACTTGCTAACATCGTTTGACTCGCGGGGCCTTTTCGGAAAAAATCTTGAAATATCAATAAACCTTTTCTAGACAAACATTTTGATACCTCATTTGTTGTTATAGATGCAATATATCAAAAATGACACCATTTTTTGTAAATTTGCCACTTTTCGCAGAGCCTACACATTTTTATCAACTTTTAAAATACTTATCTTTTCCGGGTGAAAATTGGTGAGCTAAGAGGACTCGTCTAAACTTAAAATTTGGTAACTTATTTGTTGGCATAGGCGCAATATTCCGTAAATGAGAGCAATATTTGTAATCTGACATCGGTTTCGTTGACACAATGCATTTTCGCTAACTTTTGATGCACTTAATCTTTCGGGATAAAATTTGGTGTATGAAGAGATCTTGCATAGACAAACATATGGATATGTCATTTGTTAGCATAGGCGCAATATTCCGTAAATGAGAGCAATATTTGTAATCGGACATCGATTTCGCAGACAAAATGCATATCTCAAAATCAAATATACCTAATGTGTGCACTATCCTATTGAGCTTCGGCGTACGCTTTTGCAATTTCAAAATATGTAATATCTTTTTCAATACCTATGTATCTTCGTTTATTATCTACGCACACTTTTGCTGAACTACCTGTCCCCATACACGGGTCTAGAACCAGGTCATTTTCATTTGAATATGTGCGCACTATATATTGCATAATATCATAAGGCTTTGCAGTTGGGTGAGTGGACTTATGATTACTTTTATTGATATGTATAACCGACCTAGGAAACCGCTTTCCGTCTTCGTTTTCGGTATATATTCTTGGAGACTTTCCAGAATATAACTCGGTGCGTCGACCTGGCGCTCTTATGTAAGGCTCGCCATCACTTTTTTGTGGATTATATATTGTTCGCCCTTTTGCAAATATGTATATCATTTCGTGTGCTCTTAGCTCTTGATGATTAGCGTGATAGAACAAAGTCGACATCGATTTGACATAGCACAAGTCACGGCGGGAATATGCTTTATTGCTTGATATTAGTTCGTGTCCAAAGCGGGTAGTGCAGAAGAATATATATGCAGTTTTCGGTTTTCCAATTCTTTTCAATTCTACCCATAATCTTTTCAAATCGATTTTATTGTTATCAAATTTACAAGCAGTTTGATTATATGGCAAATCGAGAATTACTAAATCGACCGAGCTTGCTTCAATGTTCGGAAATATATCAAAACAATTAGCGTGGAACAATTGGATAGTCATAATATAAGGAAATAAATAAATACCGAAAATGTGCGTAAAATGACGGTGAATATGCTGCGTGGTCAAAACAAATCATTAGTGTGTGATTTACTTATCATTTACTTACATCTTCTTACATCTTCTTACTTTCCCATTTTTCATAAAAAGGGAGGTTGGGCGGTGGGCGGTGCTACTTTTTGGAAAAGTTTTTCAAATGACAATAAAATGAAATGATATATTTATGTGAATTCTAAAATACTTTTTGAAATTACCCAACCTCCACCTCCCACCTCCCTTTTTTAAATTTTATTAAATGAAAAAATATATATATAAATATAGTAATTTAAGGCCGCGCCGTTTCTTATAGCACGCCCATATTTAACACATAAGACATATTCAAATTCCACAGTCACCGGCACCGGCGGCGGCGTAGCCGCCACTATGACACACTCTGACGTAATTCTGACGTAATTCTGACATAATTCTGATATAATTCTGCCAAACCCAAACCCTAAACCCTGAATGCACACAAAAATTAGGGGGGTCACGATAGGGGGGCCTCCACGGCCGATTAAAACGGCCAAAACTGATTTTCAGACCCCCCTGGCGGCCCTTACAGACCCCCGCTGACACCCTTGTCATAATTTAATATCAGATAGTCAAAGTTAGTCATAGTTAACCAATGATAGTTAAACATTAGAGTACAGTTCACAGTACTGGAGTATGAGTTCTCAGTTGATCGGGATCGTGGTATGGCGTTTGCGCGTTGGCGTGTATCCGTATCGGGGACACTGTATCGTGTATGCCATTGTCATCGCTGTTCGTCATGAAATACCAAGAGTAAGCGGTCGCGATTTGTTAGGAACACCGACAGTGATCGATGATTCATCGATAAGTTATCGATAAGTTCTCGACAAAAAGGCCTTTTAAAGTATGCGTGCGGCTGCTGCCCGCTCATGATTTTAAGCAATTACTGTACACATTACACATCAACCACCACAATATTTTAAATAAATTTTCACAGTGATATATACGTTTCGTTTGACGCTCGAAGCGCAGTGAAAGATGCCGTACTCCGCGTTTTAGGATTCTCGCGGAATGTCGGGGTACCCTTACCGCATGCAACGATTCCGCAGCGGTACGTGCAGCGATAAGTCTCCGCTAATTTTCCCCTCAAATTTAACTTAAGTTAAAGTTGTGTGAAAGCGCGTTTGGCTTGATTCCATCCGTATTCGCGGATGTCAGCGAGCCACGAAGAAGGTCTAATTTGCGGGACTTCAAGCGCGTTTTGGGCATCCGCGTTTCTACGGATGCTCAAGACAGCGGCTGAAACTCGCTACAAAACTTCGTAACATATATACTAAGTGTTTTAGCAAGTTTCAAGCTGTTCGAACACGTATAAGCTTGAGACTGCTGATATTTTGTTCTAATTTTCCCATGTTTTACGGTACCATGGAGAAAAACGTGCGGCGATCTTCACACACGCGCTCATCATCTGAAAGAAAAAATGACACTACGGACAACACAATAAATAATATTGTCGCGTAGTATCAGGTCATATTACTTCGAAACAATATCATGGACATAGGCCCACTGCAGCAGAAATATTAGGTTTTTCTTCCGAAGCGGGCCTAGGACGCAAACTTAGCGGTCTGCCGCAAGAGCGTTTTGTGAATGCCTTTGTGCCGGTTCTTCGACACGGGTGAGCGATTGAGCGTGAGCGTCCTGTCGAATACGACTCTTCAAAGCCGAGTGGTGGAGTCCGGAAGCCTCAATTCGCAATATTTTAGCATCCCCCAAACCTTACGATCTGTTCAGTTTTGGTGGAGATGCCATATAAATTTAAGGATCTGACGGTCTCATGGATTCGTCGCGACCCCTATTCCGCCCTAAGCCCAACCTAATAGGTAAATCGCTCATATCTCGCGATCTAGAAATCTGAACTTTTGTGTCATAGGCCCCAAGCGTTACCCGTACCTTGATATATGAGCACACGGAGAAAATACTGACCAAACATTTAGGATTTGACAAACAGGAAGCTCTACACCTACTCAGGAAAGTACATGAATTAGCTACTGGATATGCAGTAAGCCTTAACAGACTATACAGGAAAAAAGTAGACAAAGAACCAGACTAGGGAAAAAAGAAGTAAGAGTCAAGGGGACTCACAAAGCCCCACACCCTGTCCAAGGGTGTCTCTATTTCTTTTTTTTCTTTTTACTGCAAAAGGGACTTCGTCTTTGAGGTGTTAACCTGATATATATCATGCTAGATTCATTCAGCACATGGTATGCTGAAACCATCCTGCATGAACACTATCTGGGAATATTGTAATACCAGAAGTTATCTTCCTGTAAGTGTGAAAAGTGAACACACATACACACTGGCAAAAGTACTAATCAATAAGTACTGCACATTGCACTACACTGACATTTACTGTATGTGATGACATTCACTGACTCAGAGTGAATTGATCATCTATATTGTCCGTTATGTACATGATAATATGGATAACATTCCACAAACACATGTGCGTGTGGAATGTCAGTGATTGCGATAGATATGGGAGCAGGATAAGACAACATGCTGTAGGGCTGGATGGAGATATCTCCAGACCCGAAGGCAGAATACTGTGCTCATTATAACAGCTGGTAACTGTTGAGCACAGTCCATCCACTCTCACATATCGCTGGAGTAAGAACAACCACTATACTGCATTTTGACAAATGACTCGGTATTGATCAGCACAAAAGCATGTACCTAACCAGATCAGTACATACATTGAGCTGACATAGGTGGTTGTGGACAGACACACACACATATATGTGTGTTGTGCTAAACTGCTTTGATTATTATCAAGCAATGTCCAGATATGTTTGAAGTGCAGAGATATCATTTTGATATATATCTTAGAGCACAGTCATATGCTCAAACATATCGTAGGTTGACAAGTTATCACTGAAGTGGATAATCCGCTTATAGTTGGTACACCTTAAATATGTCGCAAACGCGTGTGTATGATGGTACGAATATTCTCGGAATAATCGAGCAACCTTAACACTCGCGGCTGGTCATAAGTTCGTCAATAACATTCACTGGTGCCGGTAACTGTTCAAGTAATTCTCAACACAGCACAAGATCGTAGAGCTACAAAATTTCTAAAATTCTGATATTCTGAGATCGAACGCTAAGCTCTTTCATGCAAGCCCAGATTTCCAACATGAAAAAGTATAAAAATAGCAGTAAAATATATTCATCAAAATTGGCATAATAACCACAAAATACGAATTATTGTGCACAAAAGCTGTGAGCAGAACTGTCTTAGCACTCTAGCACTGGCACGCGAACAGCCACCTAGTACTTGCGAAGCAAAACAATAATGAGTCCACTACTCTGACCTATGGTCTGAGTTTACTTATATCTCAATGCTCTGTCACATTTCCCAAAACTGTAACGGGTTCTAGCCCTCAAATCTTCATCTGGCCAATGGAAAGTCATTATTCCATGCCAGCTCTAACAATGTTACCGTTTACCACATTCTGACTGACACGTCAGTGGCAAAGGAGTCACTGTCATCTTCATCTTATCATTCCCTGGTCACCCGATAATGACCATATCTTCTCTGGCAGGTCTGCACCTCTTAGGCGGTCATCTTAGCAAAGCCTGTCACACTGTCACCTCTGTCACGCGTGTCACCAGCTGGACAAACCCGGCGCGGTACCATGAGAAGCCGGCGTTTGTTACAGCTGTCGCAAACGCGTGTGTATGATGGTACGAATATTCTCGGAATCGAGCAACCTTAACACTCGCGGCTGGTCATAAGTTCGTCATTAACATTCACTGGTGCCGGTAACTGTTCAAGCAATTCTCAACACAGCACAAGATCGTAGAGCTACAAAATTTTTAAAATTCTGATATTCTGAGATCGAACGCTAAGCTCTTTCATGCAAGCCCAGATTTCCGCCAACATCCCCCATCTGTAGCTGCTGCGTGCAGTAGCAAAGACTCAAATATGGGCTTGTTCAGCATACTGGGTCGTATCACCATCTGCCATGAACTTGCCCAAACTGAAAGTGAACATACCAATGCCTTCACCTTCTCCACCCTGTAACATCCTGGCTCTGACCAGCGGATTCTTGAATACCAAGACCCACATACACCTGCGGCCAATAGGTCCATGTTCCAGATGCCCAATCACATGCAAGCGTCCCGTCTGACTCAATCGTCTGAAGTACGCAGCTCTGCTCTCGGTCATGTCTGTCAAGTAGTAAGATGGAACGTGGACACATGCCACCACACGACTGGCCATCACTGCCAATGGAAACGCGATATCCAGCGCTGCAAACCAAGGTGAAGTCACCACTGCGTCACAGACACCATACTTCTCCTTCCATATGCGATAGTTACCTGGCTGAAGTGCGTCATGCGCCTCAGACCAACCCAACTGAGAGTTCCAATCATTATTCATAAACCTCAACTGCGGCCATTGCTCCACCATCACCTCACTGATGACCCCAGTACCTGCCCATGGGTCCCACACGCCATCGATGGACTTCCAGTCCACCTCTGTCGCCAAACGCCTCACCTCGGAGGGCACTGTGATGACCAGCTCAAGCCCCCACTGCAGTGCGCTAGCTTCTCGCACCTGAGCCTTGGTCATATGTCGCAATTCTCCTCGTTTTTCAACTTCTTCTTCAGCCAAAGCAGGCACAAGAGGTGCATTCCTCAACTGCCTTGCCATTGCCTTCTGTTCCCGATATTTCTTGCTCAGCACCGTGCGATGCCCCTCATTCCAGTGCCCTGGCATGAAGATCTGCACGGCCTCAGAGAGCTTGTCCTGTCTGCCCCAATCAATCTGATCTGGCATGTGAAGAAACATGTCCTTCTCATCCAACAGCATGTCCCTGGACGAGACGGCATGCCATGGCTGCGACTTGCCTCCCTTCACCACGCGACGAGGACCCACGTCTGCTGGAAGCAGGCGCATGTCCGAGGACAGCTTCTCGTTCAGCTGTTGTTCTTTAATTCCCAATCTGTCCTCCAGGACCCAAGAGCTCTTGGTTTCCTGGGCTTGTACCTCAGCATTGGCGGCTTGCACCCTGCTCGTGCCTAAGCACCCAGGACATAACCACTCGCCCTCTGGTACCTCATTCAATGCTGGGGTAAGACACCATAAATGGTACCCCTTGTTGCACGCGTCGCACAACAACATTTCTGCTTCTCCGTCAGTCTTCCTGCACATTTCACATGCAAGGTGTCTGCTGGGCACGGCTGCACTGCAGTCATACTGGTCCTTCACCTGTAGGTGACATGGCGCGATGCTCTGCACAGTGCTCTTCTCTTTTAACT
>LGRX02001932.1:0-45495 GCA_001247695.2 Cymbomonas tetramitiformis
TGTAAACGAAATTATGGATTGCCTTGAAAGTGTTTCATACACGTTTTTCTTTTATAATTCAATACGTGCCATTGAGATTTATATTAAAATTTAGGCGAGAACAAGGTAATAAATTATATTATCATCGTTATTTGATTGGCCAGAACTTAAAATATTCGATGACGTTCAATTCGTTGCGATCGTTCGGTAATAGCTCGAGGGTCTCCGAGAGACGACGCCTCCCCTTCTGTCCCCCCCTCCGTTAATCGATCGGAGCGCGCGAGCGTGAGCGGAGCGGGGGCGAAGCCTCCGCGACGCGAAGCGGGAGCAGCGCGCGGTCGGTTGATGTTCGACTTGGACTTCGAACGCCAACGCCATAAGGCGCATGCCATGCCATGCTACTGTATACCATGCGATGCGAATGCCACAGAAGTCAGAACTCCTACTCGCAACCACAATCAATTTTGGAAATTGATTTTTCCCCACCTGTACGTTCACGTACCCCCTATAAAATTTTAGAGGTTTGATTTCGTAGAAACCAGCTATTACAGAACGAACACTGCTTTGCGTGACGCTCTTTTGCGTCACGCTTTTTGCGTCACGCTTTTTGCGTGACGTATAGCGTAGTAGTTTACAGCCTAGCTTTGCGTGACGCTTTTTGGGAGGTTACTTTGAATTTGCGTCGTTGAGATGAAAGCTGCTAACAAAATGTCCATCGTGGATATGTTTTGTTGCGTATAAATTTTTAGAGACTCGCGCTCACGCTCTTTTTATTTAGAGACTTCATTTCGTTGCGACCAGGTATTCCGTCCAAACGAGCACTGATTTGTGTCACGCTTTTTCTGTCACCTTTTTTCTGTCACGCTTTTCGCGCTCACGCGCTTTTTATTTAGAGCCTTCATTTCGTTTATGGTCAATATTTAATGTTATTCAAATTCACGTTAGCGTTCAGTATTATATTTTCACGGTATCACGTTAGCGTTCAGCGTTCAGTATAATATTTTAAATATTAATAATTAATATTGTTTATAAAAGATGAAGAGCATAAATATATGGATGTGGTCGACATTGATATAAAAACGTATGACATGACATGACTGAAACGCAGTCCGAAAACCGTTGAGCTGAGAGCTTCGACAATGAAAGTTGATGACATTGTCATGAACGTCAGTTGTATGGGCTGGCCGAGTCCGATGGAAATCAAGTTGCTTCCCACATTTTTTTGGGGGGGAGGGCGAAGCCCCCCCCCACTGTGGTGGCCGTGAGCCGTAGGGGAATCGACAACTTACTATCTATTAATTTTATTCTTTGAAATTGGATCTTTGAAATTGAACAACTGGGATGTTTGAGCCTCGTAGGTGATTTGGCCTTTTAATTTTGAGGGCGAGATTGGGCTTCCGCGCCCCCGTCGTGGCTCATCCCGTCGCCCACTGCGGGGTTGGCTGAGGCCGGCTCGAAGGGGGTTGAGCGACATCAAATTTCAAAATATTTGCTACTATGCTTCAAATAACACTATTGGTTGCAAATACCGAAATTTGATTTGTAGATATTTGGATATCGTGATGTTCAATCTTCTATTTTATTGGTCGATCTAAGTGTTGACACCTACATGTCAAAATGATATGAATGCCGCCATTTTGCGGTTATCGTTGACACAATGGTATTGTCAGATTATGAATACAATTTCCAAAAAACATTCGCAAACATGCCAGCTATTAAAGTTTGAAGAACTCCTATCTGGAAAATCTATACTATTACCAATCTTTCATGTTATTGGTTCTCCTCTAGTTGAACATTTAAATTTTAATGACACATGTCAAACGAATGATGCAATTGCCGCCGCTCATGTACTTACACAATGACATTTGTCAACATTATGGACACAGTTACCAAATCTATTTGATACTATAGATTGAACTTACTTCCTTGTAGCAACCTACAAATTGTTCAACGACTCTTTGTTTAAACCATTATTGACAATATCCTAAAAATTCCTTTCACAAAGATAAGAGCTAAACATAATGAAAGTGCCACCGCATGGCTCAGCCGCTTGTCCGAAAACCTTGGTTTCTTTAGGAAAGCCTTCCAGGAGAGCAGAGAAGCTGATTTGGAACAAAGGAAACTCCATGAGAAGGAGGCCCTCCAACATCTTTTTTCCACAAATCTCTCAAGATTCCTAGACACGGTCATGGGCAAGATAAAACCAAATGAACAAGGTGCAGCGGTCACACCTGACAGTGAGGGTAACATTCCTGAAAGCAAGCAGGAGAGACTTGACCTCACCTTAAAAGAATACAAGGACAAGAAACTTTACTCCACCACTCCACATAAACCGGATACCCTCCCCCCGTGGCTTCTTGAAATCCTAAAAATAAGCCCGAAACTTCCTAGCCCAATAGCTGCTAAATTAACATGTCTTATCACCCGAAAGGAACTAAATCAAGCATATTCTACATGCGGCATTTCGACGGCTCCTGGCCCCACAGGAATGAGATACTCACAGTGGATACAAGGCCCGGAAAACTTCCAAGCTCAAACTGTCTCACTCTTCAACCACATCCTTAGAACTGGAAAGTTTCCCAAACGTGCAAAGTCGGGCATCATTCTTCCGATCCCCAAAAACCCGCTTGAACCGTGTACACCTGACAATGCCAGACCGCTGACCATGCTTGAAACTGGTTTGAAACTCTTTAATACAATCATTGCAAACAGAATAAAGGCAGCCTTAAATGTCCACCCCATATTTTTCCCCATTCAAGATGCTTTCCTCCCAAACAAAAACATTGATGATTCACTTCAAATTTTGAATGAAGTCATCTCAGATGCCAACAGATACGATAAAGAACTTCATGTGGTCTATCTAGACCTTAAGCAAGCCTTTGACAGAGCTGAGTTTTGGATGAGCAACCTCGCACTTGATAAACTAGGCTTCCCCAAAGAAATCACTGAGATTATCTCAAACATCACTAATGAAGCCACCCGTACGGTCCTCACCGAGGAAGGCTTAACAGACGAATGGTCACTTGAGTGTGGAGTGCCGCAAGGGGAAGTTCTAAGTCCCCTCAGGTTTGTGGCCATCATGGACATCTTAGCGATATGGCTGGCAAAAAGGGCAAACGGAGCCAACCCGAGTGGTGCAACCTATGGCTACACCATGCATACTAGAAAAGAAGTCACCAGTACTGATGCTCCACATCTCCCGGCACCTAATCTGATTAACATGAATTCACCTCCGAATGTCTTCGCCCGTTTTTTCTGTGACGACATCATGCTTATAGGCAAAACAAAGGAGGAAGTTCAAGATATGTTGGTGGTTGTCAATGAATTCATGACATACATTGGAATCCCGGTCAATGTGAAAAAATCCAAATACTCATTCAGGAAATGTACCCGAACCACAAAAGCAACCACTAGGAGATATAGTGACTCTGACAAATTGCTGATGTCGGGAGGCCGTCTCCTGGTGGACCAAAATGCTGCTGGCCCAGAAATCCACGCGGGATGGTCCCCGCCCGAGACTCCAGAATACCTAGAATACAGTGATGTAACTGAAGCGAATAGGTACTTGGGGGTTTGGTACTCATTAAATGGAAAATGGAACCATCAGACCGAGCTCCTCATGGAAAAGTTGCAGTCTTCCCTTGCGGCAATTCAACTTCAAAATCTGACCTTACACCAACTCAGGTATATCGTGAATGCAGTAATTGTCCCGAGGATGGCTTTCCCGCTAAAAGTCACCTCAATCATAGCCACTTCCTCAGAAAACATTGCTCGTACCCTTGATTGTAAAATAGCAAAATTTATCCTCAACTACATGGGATGCCCCACGGACACAAATCATCAGATTGTGTGGACACCAGTTTGTTATGGAGGCTATGGGATTGACAGTATACAGGATGTGGCTGCTGCCACGTGCATCACTGAAACCATGTCCACTCTCTGCTCTGCTAAGGAGCACGTCTACTGGCAAACTGACCACACCGACCGTATAAATGATCCTATGCTTATTTCCCTCTATAAAAAATACAGTGACGCGTGGCTAAAAATTATGTTGCACAATATGGAAAGGGAAAGGAAAGACCCCAAAAACACAATTAATGGTTTCCCCCTCTCTCACTACACAACCTACAGGAACCTTCAAGGAAAGCAATTTAACTGGATGAAAAGGACCAGCACCATTATGGCCTCTATGGGCTATGCAATTGACTCTAAGCTCTTTCCTGAATGTGAAACAGGGTATAACAACCTTGTGTCCTCAATTCCTAAATCACTGTATGATTTAAGCAATGTTAGCAGCGCCATTCAAAAATACAATATCAAGCACACTGGTTTCTTTCTCACCCCCTGTGGTGGGATGCTGAGGAGATGGGCTGATGTGAAGCACTCATTAGGTGTTAACGGGAATAAGCCACCAGCATGGTTGGAGAGTCTGGAGTCCGAGATGATAATAAACCTGGGAAACCATGACCCAAAAGCTAGATATGTTAAGCTACAGGGATGCTCATGACATTCCTGATGTAAGTGAGTTTCACTGGAAAGGCAATGGTGACAAATCTTCCATCACACTGATACGCATTCAAAAACTCGACGCGGAAACAAACACCATGCGTTATTTAAAGTATACTCCAGGCCACTTAGATAGTGATAATTTTGTTATGAATGGTCAGGTGCTTCAATGCCAGTATGACCGCGAATACCAAATGACATCGGATGGCTGCATTCTTCTTCCCGCTGGAGAGACCATTGAATGTGACAACAATGACACTCCCCCTATAAATGTGAGATCAGATGTTCAAAATCTGGAAGCCCATTACGACTACATTGCGGACCGCCAAAAAGAGATTCTATCTGTCCAGCTCAGGAACCGAACTGCGGACGAAGAGAGCGCTTACAGCTGCCCCAGTAACTCGGACGAGGATGAAAATCCTAGCGATGGAAATAGCATATCTCAGGACCACTACGACATGGCAAGTGACGGTTCACTATTTGCGGGGAAGAAAACGGCTTGCAGTGGTGCGGCCTATTTGCTTAAAGAAATGGGAGGCACCTTTTCTGTTAGAAAGGCTAACATCCCTGCCAGCAGTGTCTTTACTGCTGATCAGGGCGTGGTATCGAAGTGTTTTTGGCGTATTGATATTTTTTCGATATCGCAAAAATCATATTGATCAATATCAATATATCGGCTAAGGGTATTGATCAATATCAATATATTCCAGCCGTATATCAATCAATATCAATATTCCAAGGTTGAATATCAATCAATATCAATATTCTAAGCGGGAATATCAATCAATATCAATATGTTACCCGTTCTCACAATATATCAATATATTGATATATTGATACTAGCCAATGTCAATTTACTCAATTACTGAACAGGCAAGCAAGCAAGACAAAGTATGTTGATTTGAGTAATAATTTACTCAATGTTTAGAGCTGCCATCAATGAATGCTGAATGGTACCTTCTGAAGGTCAAAGGCATGCAGTTGCGTTCGTTTCACTGGACCCTTCCCCTGGCAAAGCAGTACATCTTCTGCGGCCCGTAATGGGCGCTTGCCACGACCGCGTTTGCCCATGATGGAAAATTGGAAATGAGGATTATGTGCTGGTCAGCGGTCACTAGGCCCATTACAAAGATTACATATGCGTATCCTACGAGACCGACCATAAGAGGTAGGGAGAAAGGACCAATCATGGGAAACGAAACGGCAATCGCAGAATCGATGGGGGGGGGATTGGGGGTGGATAAATGTTTAAATGACCAATAATGGGCAGCAAAACAGCTATCTCGGGATCGAAGCAAAAATTTGCCACCCTGTCAACGCTCCCGTTCAATATATCAATATATCGATATGGCGATTTCTCGCCGTCATATCGATCAATATCAATATTTGCCGTCTCAGTATTGATCAATATCGATATTTCCATTCACGATATTGATCAATAACGATATTTTCGCCCGTCCGATCGATCAATATTCAATATTTCGATATGCACCAAAAATAATATCAATCGATATCAATATTTCGATATATCGATATATCGAAATATCGAAATATCGATACCACGCCTTGCTGCTGATGATCGATTGATTAAAGCGGATATTCAAACACCAAGTTCTACATCTGCTGAAATCATCGGGCTCCGACTTCTCTTAGAGGACCAAAAGGACCACATACTAAAGTCTGTGACTCCAATGATACATGCTATTGACTCAATGGCAACGATCACGGCGGTAAATAAGGATAGGAAAACTGTCAGTGCTCGTGAGATGCTTCGGGAACCAAACCGACGTGAACTGCAGGCAGTCAGATTAATACTTGAGGAGCTTGGCTTCTACAGTGGAGAAGACCACAGCAGGATCATCCTTAAATGGATAAGGGGGCATAATAATGATAGACTTCACGATAGAGTAGATAGAGCAGCAAAGAGGGCCTCTTTCAGAAAAGGGGCAAACGCTCCCCGATTTGACCCATACGAAGAACTCCCCTATTCTCTCTTTTACATGGAAGTGCCAGTTGCAGGAGATATTCGGAACCACATCAGGAGAATCCAACGCCTTACTCACCTTCATACATGGAAAGCCATGTCGTCTCAAGGGAAGTATATCAGAATGCTAGAGGACCACAACGTTACTCCCACCAAGGATATCTCAAAAGTCACAGCTAAATCTTATACAGCGGCCAGAAGCAGAGAACTTTTGGGCCTTCAAGCTTCACCCGCACGTTCACATAAGCTGGGTGTTACCGCCTCACCTGACTGCCCGTACTGCCAAACAGGAACCAAGTGCAACTTCTCTCACATTCAACTGGAATGCCCGGGCCCGGGTAACTCGCTTGTATACCTTAGAGGAGAACAAGACGATGAACTCAGAAAGCATGTGGCGGCCGAGCTTACAGGGGAACCTAAGCTGTTGAACCCAGGGAAAGGCTCCTCCTTTATAGACATTTGCTCCGAAACACTTTTTCCACTTGCTGACCTCCGCGACGAAATGAAGCGGGAGCTCTACCTCCAAGCATTGCCTGAATCGGGAATGTACCGCCCATCTGCTTCCAAGAAGGGGACCATTGCTGTGACAGCACTTCCGGATGTTAACACTCAGAGCGGCAATAATGTGTACCCTGAACTCCAATATGCTAGGAAACAAGAGTTTTGGAAACTCCTGTCGTGGCACTATCTCTCAAAGAAAGAGTTTCCGTCACCACTCTCACGATATGCCACGCGTGCACATGACATTCATACAACACTTAAAGCGTGTAGAGATGAGTCGGGTGACCCCAAAAACTGCTACGCCATTCGAAGAAGCCTTCTTGACATCATCATTGACGACCGTGGGCTAAACGAGAATGGATGTGAACTATTTTGTAACCCACTAAACTCACACCCTAGGATTCATTCGAGAAGATGTATCCCCTCAGACCAGATGAGAGCAGCCCTTCGGCCCTTTTGTGCAAATGGCAGAATTGGCTTCGATGGACTTGCATATGATGCCTATGTCGACCCTATCACCAATATGGGTAGGAATGTTTATGGGAACCCCCCGTTTGACGGGAAGGAAAGATTCTCAAACTCAGCGGTTATGGCTACCTTAGAACTCGGCCATCGTGCAGCAAACACTGTGCCAGGATTTCGAGGCATCTGGATCCTCCCACTCTCTCCAAAAAATCAAGAAAAGTGGATTGCTAAAGGATTTAAGATGGTATTTAGATTTCCTCACAACACCATTCCTTTCATTCCACACGGCTACTGGACGGGGGATGACCCATATGTTCTCCCGGGTGGAGGATGTTACAAAGATGATTTCTCAGATGTCTGCATTATTGCCATTGATAGCCCTCCGAGCCAAGACTTTCCTGCTCATGACTGGAGTGGGACGCAGAAAAAGATTGCAAGGTGGTACATCAATGTCCTTCCTGAGAAGAAGATCACTGACAGAAGACTGAACTGCACCGGAGTTGACCCCGAGATCTGGCAGGAAGTCCTGGGTGAAAGGAAACTTGTCATCCCCGACAGCCTCTGCCCGTGGCCCCTCTCGCAGGAGAGCCGCCAGAGTGCCCACCCAACAGAATACTACGGAGGACACTGTGACACGTCCTACACGAACAAGGACAACAAACCATTTGCAGGGACTGTAACGTGGCCCAAAGAACTTACATTGATGGGATACCTTCCGAAGCACTTTGGACAGATTCTTAGCACCATAGGGGTTCACCAGAGAAGACTGAAGCCTCTCCTCAAGAAGCTTTCCAGGCTGTGCAGATACCACACCCGCATTAGACGCGACGCCTTCCTTAATGGTCATGCTAGGGTCGAGATCCATGACCCTTTCAGAACCACTCTTAGCCGAATTACGGGTATCACTGAAGAAGAAGCTGTTGAAAGAGCAAAACATGTTCTTCCCCTGACCTC
Source organism: Cymbomonas tetramitiformis (assembly GCA_001247695.2). Lineage (NCBI taxonomy): Eukaryota > Viridiplantae > Chlorophyta > Pyramimonadophyceae > Pyramimonadales > Pyramimonadaceae > Cymbomonas > Cymbomonas tetramitiformis. The sequence goes on from LGRX02001932.1 coordinate 8,390, forward strand.
CCTTGAATGACTATCATTTCCACCCTTTCTCTTCTCTTCATTCAGGTGAACACTTTATTAACACTTCCCCCCTCTTAGGTAGGAGGGGTCCCCCCTCCTACCTTAGCCCTCCACCCCCACACTCCGCTCCCTCCGCCCCCGCCTTCCCGACCCTCCACCACCGCCCTTCCTCCGCCTCGCTTCCGCCCTCTTTTTCCACCACAGATGCAGCCTCGCTCCACTTCCACCTCCTCTGCTGTTTCTCCGCCGGCACGACCTTTTTAGCGCTCTGCGTAGTTTTGCCATGCCGCGGTTTCCTAGGTTGATCCGACCTAGATGAGCCCTTTGGGGCGCGCTATGAGAATGATTTCAGCTCCCTCTGTTCTACAGTTGCCTGCTTGCAGGATTACAGCGGACTCATGACATTGTCATTATTCTCAGCGTAAATGTTATATTATGACCGCAGGATCATGTGCGCGACAGTGCTTCGCTTTTTGCTTCCCAACATGCCATGCCATAACGCGTGGGTGGCGTCGCGGTACATACACGCGACTGCAGTGGCACTGTCATCGTTAGCGTCTGGCGATCGTGAGATCGAAAATTCGACTGTATCGCCCGTTGGGATTCGAGCTTTGCTGCTGCTGCTGCTGCTGCTGATTGACTAAGGTAAGGTAAGGTAAGGTAAGGTAATTTGGTTTGGGTGAAGATTATAAAGGTCAGAGGTAGGTAAGGTAAGGTAAGGTAAGTAAGGTAATTTGGTCCGGTTCCAAATCATAAGGAGCAGAGGTTGTGCTGTGTCACGTAGTCACATGGCTGACACAATGGCTTCAATTCATATAATATGGATACAGCATACGTAGTACAGCCTACGATTTGGGCGTCAAAAACGCACTGTTAAAAAACGCACTGTTAAAGCACTGAATTTTCTGAATCCGTTCAAGCAATCCCTGAATTGCCATGAATGAGGACCTAATTTATATATGCATTTGATACACAATGGCTTCAATTCATAGAATATTAATACAGCATACGTAGTACAGCCTACGATTTGGGCGTCAAAAACGCACTGCTAAAAGCGCACTGTTAAAGCACTGAATTTTCTGAATCCGTTCAAGCAATCCTGGAATTGCCATGAATGAGGACCTAATTTATATATGCATTTGATACACAATGGCTTCAATTCATATAATATGGATACAGCATACGTAGTACGTCCTACGATATGGGCGTCAAAAACGCACTGTTAAAAACGCACTGTTAAAAGCACTGAATTTTTTCCCGATTTTTCAAAAGAGGGGGAATCTTCGATTTCATCTCCGATTTTTTCCCCAATATATTAGAGTTTCAACGCTCGGGATCTTTTTGTACATCGAAAAATGACATGGCATCTGGGAATGGCATGGCATTGACATCATCCCACATCCCAAGTTCCGAGTGCTGTGTCACCGCTCACCGGCCTCCGCGATGCCCATGCCGATGCCGATGCCGCTACAGTGACACCGCTGCCGCTGCCGCTGCCGATCGCCAGCGCCAGCGCCATCGCATGACCTCTGCCCTCTCGGGAAACCTTTTGGGAAACCGAAGCATCATCGTCATCAATCATTGCCATCCGATCGACATAGAACGGTAATTCAACAGTCGCTCGTATCTTTGTCGGCCCTCCGTCCGCGTCCGCTCGCCTCGACCCCCGCCCGACCCGCGGCCGCGCTCGACTGGCGATGCGATGCGATGGCGCACTCGCAAGTCACCATACCATGCCATCGTATGGCTACCATCCGATCACATGCTATAAACCGTAAATAGAGGGCAGAACGGCAGATCGACAGAATAATGAGAATCGAGATTCGAGAATGACGATCGAGAAAATGAAGGGGCGAGCAGCGAAAGCGAAGGAGCTGAACAGTCCTTCGCTTCCCATTTTTCGCGAGGCCAAACGAAAGACTGAACTCTCGACAAACATTCACTCTCTCCAGAACGTTTCTCAGCGATGCAGCAGCTTGCCCGGTGCATTTTTTTGTTTGTGCTGCTGGATGACTGACTCTTGTTTTGAAATTGAAATGCACTGAGCTAATAAGTTTCCCAACTGTGATACCCAGCTTTCTGTGCAAGTGGGAATTGCCGTTTGACATCTTGCCCCACTTTTGTTATTCAGCGTTTGTTTTCAAGGCTTCCTTTTCTGAGCATTTCTTGGATTTGCATTGAAACGCAAACGCCGGGAAACTGCAGATTGGACTACGTACGCATGATACGTAGATATTACTTAACTCGTCCTTGAGTTCGTTGGTTGGTGTGCTCTGCATGACAATACCTTTGCTGCTGCACAATGGCTTTCGGCCCTTGGCTTGGCAGCGATGCCCCCGTTTACTGGCCTGTGATATTAGCGATTTTATCAATCGCAACTTTTGAACTTTAACCGGTTGCTATTTTATTCATTGGCCATCATAGCTTCAACCACTATTTTCTTTGGGCCGTTGTAACACTGTCATTTTTAAAGAGGCAGGGCGTGCGTTCGCCACCGGCGCGCTTCGGGATTAAACCCGACCCTGCCGTCGCAAGGTGCGTGCATACTGCTCTCTGTCTTTTGTGCGATCGATATATCTCCCGAGGGGAATTCCTATAGCTAAGTTTGCAAACTGACTGTGTGCGCCTTTCTTGTTAATGCCAGCGCAGGTGACCCGCGGTCGACACATTACAGAGCGTAAGCACGACGTCCGTGTAAGCCCGTGGCCATGGTATGTTTTAAACCAAGGTGCGGGTTTTAACACTTTCTCTAATGCACAAACGGCTTTCATATCCTTGCGTACGGGTGTGGTTCATGAGTGCGATATCTGTGTGACGGTTTGTTCACACTCTGCTAGGCGTAGTCTGACAGCTATTAGTTCCCCTATGCGTATTTCCTATGTGCATGAAATTAGTGTTATCAGGCTTGTCGTTTTTGGACGTTTAGTTTCGTTTCCTGTTCAGTTGGCATAGTGGGCCAACGGTTGTGCAGTTTAGGTACGGGCTGCTGGTGTGTAGATGCCGGGGCAGAATGGCCGACGTTGTTATGGCTTGTGAAGGGCCGATATGTGCAGGAGGCGGGGACTGGGTAACGATGTCCGAAGTGGATCTTGCCAGATTCTGCCAAGAGAAGTTCCAGGTGCGATCCTTAATTTAAGCTGAGAGCATTAAGCATATCGATAGGCTCGTGGGATGAGCTGTGCAACAGCCATGGCCGGCGAACGGTCTGCCCGATCTCGAGCTCACGGTGGGATGGCGTACTGCCATTCACCGCAATGTGCCCAGGAGACCACGGTGCATTATCCTTGCCATCCGTTCCGTTCATTGTGCCCTAGGAGGCAGAGTGCGCTCCCCGTGCCATTTGTCCCCACAAAGTACGCACGTCTGCCTCTGCACTTGGCAGCATTATGCGCAGGGCGTGTGCACTAACTTTGCCATTCACTGCATTGTGCCTATGGGGTGCGCTTCTACTGTGTTTAACCGCATTGTGTCCAGGGGGGACAGAGTGTATTGCCTCTGCCATTCATTGCATTGTGCTCAAGGGGTAAGTGCGCACTGACAACACCCCCTTCACTTGCAGGCTACTCAAGCACCAACATCAGCGACACCTCTATCCACTGCAACCCCGACGATGGCAATCACAAAAGCACATAGTATTTTACATAGTTGTTCCTGCTTCTCCCATGTGCATAGACTATTGATTTCCCTCTAGTTTTCCAAACTACCTATCCGCATAGCCTTCTTCCGTGCTCAATGACACAGCTCTAAAGTAAATATGTTTTCTATATGTAATCGCATCATCCTGCCTGACATAGCCACACGCATCTGTGCTAAAGGCGCATCTGTGCTAAAGGCGCATCTGTGCTAAAGGCGCTTTCGTGCTACAGCATATATATATAATATTTATGAGAGTCCCCCTATGAGAGTCCCCCACCTATTCCCTTATTGGAGTCCCAGTGGCACCGGTAATTACCGGTATTATCTCCGTCAGATCGATGGTCGCCGATCGACAGTTAAGGGTAGGGTGCCAGAAGGTTTCAAACCATTTTTCTGGAATTAAATTTCATGACAAAATCCATATTTAACCAATACATAAAGTAACTAACTTTCAAAAAATCTTAGAGGCGAATTTTGCAACATGGCCCCCTAATTTTATTGGTTAGGATCCAAGAATGGTGAGTCAACGTGGTATAAAAAAAACCTCAGGAAAAGTTATCACGTCATTTTCGAGAAAGAATTTTTATAAAATCAAATAGTGATAATTTAGTATATGCAATCGATACATAAATTCTAAAAATAAATCTACGTGATAACTTTGCCTGAGGTTTTTTTTATACTACGTTGACTCACCATTCTTGGATCCTAGCCAATAAAAATAGGGGGTCATGTTGCAAAATTCTGCGCTATAAATTTCAACAAGTGGCAGCTTTGCAATGAAAATTTAATTATGTTAACTATGGAAATTATAATCAATACTTTTTAATTCGCGAGATGATGGCACCCTACCCTTAAGGGTTCGGACAAAGGTTTAATTCATAATTTATTCGATTTAACTCATATTTCATATTTTATATTTTATAATTGTTCAGACGACATTCTGTCGATATAATTATAATTATATATTATATATTTTTAATATATTTCATCTCAACGACGCAAATTGATTTCTTCTATTATCACTTTTTAAAGACTTCTCAAATTTATACATCAAAGTTAAATTTGAATATAGGAGCAGCATATAACCTATTAGACCGATATCCCACTATAATCTACGGTCAGTTTGGGGTGTTAAAAAGTATATAAAAAATCGAGAAAAGATTCTAGTGATCCATTTTTTAGTTATTTAGGTTATGGCGCCAGCTATGCAAAATTTGAAGTACCTAGCGCCAGAACCTGGATAACTTAAAAATGGATCACTAATAATAATAAAACATTTACGCTAGCAAAGGGGACAAAGTCCTGAGAGTGCGGTATCCCTGCAAAGCAGGCTAGTGAAAACACCAGGGGCTACTCCCTCTGCTATAGCGCGCCCACAAAGGGGCTCAACCCACTTTTCAGCAGGGTGACATCTAGAGAAAAAGCTAAGTGCTAGGCAAAAAACTCTAGAAGATGGAGAAGCAACCATGGCCGGGTGAGTGGAGGGGTGGCTGAATCTGGGCGGTGGGGAGAGAAGTCGGAGAATTAAGGGGGTTTTTGGAGACGTTGAGGAAGGGGGTCAGGGTATCATGAGAGGACTGTCTGAATGTCACATCGCCGAACATAAAGCTGAGCATGAATATCTTAACCAGTCTCTGCCAGGAAGCACCAGCCACCTTAAGGCCATACAGTGCATAGTGCAGTAAAGCACCACCGAACCCCTGATAGGTGTAACCAGCTGGAAATGATACCCATACTGGAACATCCAGCTTAGCATTCATAAAGGCCTGGGAGACATCGAAGTGGCTCATCTTCAGACTGAAGATGCTGCCGAAGATGAAGGCCAGTCTGAAAGCATAAAGCTGAGGTGTGGTACAGGTGGTCTCCCACGGAAGGTAGCCGTATGTCTGCTTACCATTAGCACACAGTCTGGTTTTGAAGATCTGCCGTGTGCCAGATGGTGCTAAGGGGTCTGGTTTGAAGGGTCTGGAAAACACAAAGAGAGTGGTCAGGCCTTTGGTACCCGAGCGGGAAGGTGCCCCGGGACCATTTTATTGTCGGCGGCCAGACCAGCCACTTCGGCATCCATAGCCTCCTGCCACTGAACTGCTTCTGGAGTGGAAAGTGCCTGCTTGACACCATGGACTGGTTTGAGCTGGGGTGCAGAAATATTGAACATGTGCACCACCAACTCTCTGGGTCCAAATCTGATGAAACTGTCTGCTGAGGTGTACTGCTGTGGAATGTACTCGGGGCGGACATCTCTGCTGGGATCATCGGAGAAGGGAAGGAAGGCGGCTGCATGGGTGGACGGAAAGATGACGAGGGCAGCAGGAAGATCCATGTGCCAACCATAGGTAGACTCGGGAGTAGGCTCAAATAATACACCATAAGGTGTGCTGCTGCCGCTATCGGTGGAGATAATGATAGCGCCATATGACGGGTGCCTGCGGCTCTCTCGGGCTCTGACAACTGTCCAGATCGGATAGTGCTCATTGACCGAGACGGTCTTCCTATAGTGTGCGACATACACCAGCAGGTGTGTGTAGTGTGTACCGTCGGGTGTGGACTTGACATAATGTACCACGTCAGTCCAAGTATTGTCCCTCGACGGAACAGAGAGAAGCACACAGCCGTAAGACTGTCGGTCGGAAGTGCAGTAGTATGAGCTGATCCCGATGATGCTGGAATAGGTACAGTCGAGTGTCTCTGAGGAGGGAGATGGCCTGATAAAGGTAGCATCAACCTCTCTGTCAGCTGCCATAGTGTCTGGAAATGCTGACATAGATCTGCCCAGGTGCTCATAAGTAGGTATCCAGTGTGGCTTGCCCACAAGGTGAACTGTGCCGTCGGTGGTATCTAGGATTTTGTAGGCATTAGAGCCCATAGAGATACCAACCATACGGCCTGCCCATGATCTGTTCTGAAGTTTTGATGAGATGCCTGGCTGTCTGTTGTTTCTCTGCTGACTGTCCATAACCACATAGCAGTGTGCACCAAATGCACGGAGACGACGGTACTGAAAGTGATGACCTGTCATAGTGTGGATAGGAGTAGTCACCACTTCCTTGTGTGGTGTAATGGTCCACAACAAGGCACCATGCTTAGCCGCAAGCGGCCAGTAGCTGAGGTCGAGTCCAGAAGCTGTAAGGATGGATCGGATCATACGGGACAGGATGCCAGTGACATTCTCCGCATAAGGATTGTCCGTATGGACTGTGGGAGGAGAGGTCTGGTGGATAATGCCATGCTGCTGATAAGCTGCCCGGCATTTGGCATCTGCCATCTCAGGTGCACAATCAGTCCTCAGCACCATCTCGGAGTCTGAGACTGTAGAGGTGGACAGGAATAGCTCATCAATGCCGTAGGAGAGGGATCTAGTATAGCCAATGAATCTCAGGAGACATACGTAGTAGTCTGCCTTAGAGGCAACGGTGAACACAAATAGGTATCTGGTGGAGATGTCAATGAAGTGGATACGGTATCTGTGTCCATTGTAGCCAATGGGTGAGATGGGGCCTGTCATATCTGAGGCCCATTTCCGGGCTGGCTCATTAGGGTTTAGGGCTTGAAATAGCTATATCCTGTGGACCTGTAGTGTGTACGGCGTTATATATGCACACACACATATTCGCAGGGTTTAGGGTTTTCGGCGCTCGCCCCCCCTCCCTTGTGTTTTGTCAACCTTTTTCCCGGACTCATCTCGGCGAGTAACGAGTACCAATCTTCAGGTTTAGGTTTTCGGCACCTGCCGCCTCCACCGTGTTTTGTCAACCTTTTTTCCCGGACCTCATCTCGGCGAGTAACGAGTAGACATTCTCGATTTCGTAGTGTCGTACTACGCTAGCTAGTCGCGCAAGGCAAGGTGAATCTGATCAGAATTAGCGCAAGAAAAACAGGGAAGCAACGTGAAAACACGAACTAATTACCATTTTGTAGGAGTCTCCACTCTTGCTTGGTTCTTCCTTACGGTTTCGGACTTATTATATCTATACTTATTAAACGACCGCACGAGGTATGATTACGGTTGGTCAACTACAAGACTTCGGTTTCGTAAATCTTTATAGTTATGCTTTTGCTTTCAAGTGTATGCTTTCTATACACAATATACAGCAGTTACGGCTCTTACTTTTTATGTTACAATTCGCAGTTCAGTTCTCATCTCCGAAACTGGTTACACTTAGAGTTCTTATGCAAGGCTCATGAACTCTTTCCATAACTCTACTGTACTGAGTACTCCGTACAACGGGCTAGGCACCTCACATCAACATCATTCTGATCGGTCCTACTGTACTCCGTACTGAGTACTCTTGCGTTTTATACTTAGCCGTTTTTCTTGCTCTTGTGCTTGCCTCCTAGCACAAAAAGTAACTATACACTGAGTCGTTTCTTGCGAAGTATTCCTCTTGATATATCAATCCTAATTCTCGGTAGATTGTACAATCGGGTGCATTGTGTGGCATTGTAAATCCTTTTATCTTTTCATACTTCTTATAGAATAGATGTAATTCATTGGTATGATATTGTCTTACCCTTCCCAGGTTTTGAAAGAAGTCTCTCGGTTCTACGGTATTTGGATCGAGAAAGGCAAACTTCTTGTGAAAATGCAATCGTTCATAATTGACACCGACGGTTATTGATACATTGCTAATGATTAATCGTTTTGTCGACCAAACGGTATCCACATCACAGGTCGTTTGTTTATCGTTGTCATCGCTCATAGCATGATAGCACATGCTATCATCTTTTTCCAAGTTGGTCTCTTGTAAAATAATATCCTTTAATGTATCCATGCCATAGCAATAGATCCCTTTCCCTTTTTTGAAATTTGTTTTGTATGGATAAAAGAGAATGATGTTATATCAATTGTTTAATTCATCGATCAGAGATTGCCTCGATACATCTTTGTTATCGTACTTGATCACTTGTTGAGGTATCGGAATATGATGATTACCAAGTGTTAATTATTCCGAATTTAGTCGAATTAATCTGAATTAATTCGAAGTTATTCGGATGATTCGGAATTTATTCAAATTATTCGAATTATTAGGAATTTATTCAAATTTATTCTAATTGATTTTGATTATTATTGTTATCAATATTTGAACATGTTATTCGAATTAATAGAAATATTTCAAATTAATTCCAATTAATCCGATTTTATTCGAATTTCCTGCAAATAATCTGAATTTATTCGAACTAAATCAAAATAATTCGAATTTATTCCAATTATTTTCCCGAATTTATTCGAATTTATTATGATGTAACCGAATTTATCCGAATTTATTCGAATTATTCGGAATTCATTCAAATTTATTCAAATTTTTTAAATTATTATTGTTTTTATTATTTCAACATGTTTTTCGAATTAATACGAATATATTCGAATTATTTCAAATTAATCCGAATTTATTCGAATATACTGCAAATGTTCTGAATTTATTCGAATTTATCCGATTTTATTCGAATTTATCTGAGTTTATTCGAATCATCCAATTTTATCTAAATTAATCTGTTTTTTTTCGAATTTTTTCGAATTGATTCGAATCATCCGATTTTATTTAAATTAATCTGAATTTATTCGAATTTATTCGAATTAATCCGAATTTTCCAAATTAATTCGAATTATTCGGAATTGATTCAAATCTATTCGAATTATTCGGAATTTATTCAAATTTATTTGAATTGATTTCAATTATCATTGTTATTATTATTTCTACATTTTATTCGAACAAATACGAAAATATTTGAGTTAATTCCAATTAATCCGAATTTATTCGAATTTACTGCAAATGATCTGAATTTATTCGAATTTATTCGTAATAATTCGATTTTTTTCTCGAAGTTATTCGGCATGTCGCGCATTACATGTAATGCATGACATGTTACGCATGACATGTTACGCTATCCCGTGACACAGTAAAATAGTCTCGATCGAAGACAGACGCGCCAGCCACGTCGGACGATACAGTCGAATTGCCCATATATGATTGTATGCTATTTGCCAAATCTGTAACGCTTGTCATGTCACGCATGACATGTTACGCATGGCATGTCGCGCATTACATGTAATGCATGACATGTTACGCATGACATGTTACGCTATCCCGTGACACAGTAAAATAGTCTCGATCGAAGACAGACGCGCGAGCCACGTCGGACGATACAGTCGAATTCGGAATTGCCCACATATATTTGTATGCTATTTCGCAAATCTGTAACGCTGTCATGTCACGCATGACATGTTGCGCATTACATGTAATGCATTACATGTAATGCGTGACATGTTAGGCATGACATGTTACGCTATCCTGTGACAGTAAACCCTGCGGCATTTTAAACTCATATCGATATGGCGGCATGCAATACATAACCGCAACAACTGGCAAAGAAGTCACACTGCAAACGTGCGTCCCTCCCCCACTGCGTATTTGCGTGCTGTGCTCTGCGTGGTTGCTGCTAAAACATGATTTTTGCTCAGCTACAATTTTAGGTCCATACTTATGTGTGAGTGCATGCGGGGTTGCGTTCGCAGGTACCCCACCAACGACGGCCGTGCCGGAAAAGTTTTCTTCATTCCTCTCCACGACCACCCACCGTAGACCGACTTTTTGGTGCGCATCCTTCCTTTGTGTGTAACTTCTGTGAATTCCTGCACGCCATCTACATCCAGGACTCCATCAAGGGACCGGACCCGAGAACCGGCGGGCACCACCCGGTAAATGCTTGCCTGCCAGCTTACAGTCAACATCTTTCTCAACGACGATGTATTACGGATGGGACGGGACCCAAGGACCCCTTGCTGTAGTGAATGTCGCAGGTACCCTTTCCCAAGACATTTAAGACCTTGGGCGATGTAAATGGGTATGTGTTTCTGTCATGTGTATTTTGCTGTTGACTTTTCTCAAGTGTATGTGTTTCTGTAATGCGTATTTTACTGTTGAGTTTTCTTAAGTGTATGTTTGCTGTTTATTTTGTATTCTGTATTCGTCTGGAGATTGTTGTATCAGATCCGGCGTTTCAGTTGTCGATGTTTGTAGTATGTTTTTTTTCAATTGTTATGTGTATGTTCAATTGTTTTCATGCCGGGGGACGTGTTCATGGCATAACCATAACCATGGCCCGACGGGTCCCAAGCATCGACCGTGAACCTTTTGGGGGGCATGCCAGTAACGTTCGCTTACCCCGTTATCCTGGGACGAACAACTATTGTTGTTTTGGTGATGCTCTGTCGCCCGTCGTACCATCTTTACATGTTGTTTTGCATTTGGGTTGAGGATGTTTATGCGTTTGTGGTATCTTGTCACGGCCCCGCCTTGCTCTTGATTTGCTTCTCATATCCACTGGGATGATGGGCTGGCTTTTGTTAGCTCATCTCGTGCCATTCAGTATGTTCAATTGTGTCAATATGAAACGTTGATTACGAATGTTGAGGTACCCTTTCCCAAGGCATTCAAGACCTTGGGCGATGTAAATGTGTATGTGTTTCTGTTACGTGTTTCTGTTAATGCGTATTTTGCTGTCGAGTTCTTTGTAAATTATTTGTTTGTAATGTTTTCTGTTCTGAAATTCTGTGTTCTCTCGATGGTTGGTTCCTTTCGACGATGTGCTAAATGTTAACTGTTATTTTTGCTGCAGTCATTGTTGCTGTTCAGTTCCTGTTGTCCCCCGTGTTAGTTTTCATGTTTAACGGTTTAACGTTGATTGGCTATTTATTTCTTAGAACTGCTATTTTGTGCTGCAGATAAGAAGGATTTATAAGGATTAATTAGGATTTAGCGGTAGTAGCTTAGAGTTAGATACTGTGTGCTTGAATTCTTGCGAATAACTATTATTATGCTATTCTTTTCAGAATGGAGAGAACTTTCCCGCATCCTGCCTACTGAAGAATGCGCTATGGTTTTGGATTCCCTCCATCGAGTTTCTTTTTGATGTTGAACAGCCTACGTACTCTTTTGCGTTGTGTTACATTAGGTCGTTTGAAGATTCATTTTCTGTTTTATCATGACATGACTTCAAGGTCAAATGTAATTGGCATTTCACTATTCCTCATAGCTCTTTTTTCTTTCAACAGTTTGACGTAGATGACTTAGTTAAGCAAGAGTTTAGCAAGTTTTTGGTTGCCCTTAGAAGGCATAAACAGTCTGTCGGTTTAAGTGTGGATTTCTGGGATTGGTTCACAGAGCCAACGGCTTCTTCCAGACCAAAAGTGAATTCTATGATAGGGACTTTGGCGGCATCAACTGTTTATAATTGACCTTTTATTTATTTATGGGTGCATAACGTGTCATCTACCTACCCTTGCTTCGTTGTCAATTGAACGTTTTATTTATTTATGGTTGCATATCATGTCGTCTATGTACCCTTTCGCTTCGTTGTACCTATGCCGCGCGCGTGATCGGAGTTATGCTCCCGCCCTTTGGGTTGTTCTTGAGTGTGGCATATCATGTCGTCTATGTACCCTTTTGCTTCATTCAAAGCGGCCCAAGTGTTGAGAGAATTTGAAGAAACATGGCGCATTGCTCTGGGCATCAATGCAACTCACGGAGAACTCCAGGCTATCATCAACGCCACATAAGATCCGAATAGAGATCCGATCACTTGATCATACCGCTATGCCGGTATGTAACTGCGTGCCCATCATCGTGTCGTCATATTCATATCCATGCCCGCAACTTGTGATCCACACGACGCGCGTCGAATTATCATCTCGCTTTACGAAATTCGCCATTTATGTCCAAGGGGGAGGTTGGTTTATGCGGATTCGTGGCGCAGGCGATTTTGCTTTGAAGGCCTTGGCCGTCGTTTGTTTAAAGCGAGATATTTATTGCTTACGATGCTTGGTACATGCTCGTGACGGAACAGTTCGAAAAAAACCCGGATCCAAAAGTGTTTCACTCAAATCCTTTGCACCTGCCGGTGATAAGGATAAGTGATCGCGGTATCGAGCCAATTTTAATTTCTCACAATGGCAAGACGGATAAAATTGCGCACTTTGAAAGCTCGACTTTGCGTGAATAGGATTTAGCTCGCTTTTCTAGCTAGAGAATATATCATCGCGGTGACACTAGCCGGGCATGGAATACCAAAACAAGTGTATATACGTATCTAGTGGAACGCATAACGCAACATTTTGCATAATTCAGGGTGACATATACCTATTATTATCAATCATGTTTCCGCTATGTGCGATGCCGCGAGGGGGGGCGCCAACCTCCGGTGTGGATATCTTATTTCAATTTATTCCAATTAATCCGAATTTATTCCAATTTATTCCAAATTTTCCGGATTTATTGCAATCATTCCAAATTTTCCGGAATTTATTGGAATAAATCCGAATTTATTCGATTTTATTGGAATCAATCCGAATTTATTCGAATCAATCCGAATCCCCGACGCCCTCAAAGAGGCAGTACCCGTCAGAAGGGTACCACAGGGACAACCATAATCCCATCATCCAACTCATTCTAGTGGCCGTCCCCGTTAACAACGAGATGTCAGCACCCCATAACGTGGCTGTCAACCACCAGTCCCCCGGCAGGTGAAAAAGCCTCAAGGCACTGGACATAAATAGAGCCAGCCGCAGACGAATCCCCGACGCCCTCAAAGAGGCAGTACCCGTCAGAAGGGTACCATAGGGACAACCACAATCCCATCATCCAAATCATTCCAGTGGCCGTCCCAGAAGAGGTTAACGCCGAAGGGCCCCGTGGCTGCCAATCCAGTGGCCGTGGGCATGTCAAACTAGAATTCAGAATATCCAAGCGGCGTAGGCGTCCACAAGCTCAACCCATCCGCAGTGACCGGCATCGCTCTTCCTCGGTGCGATCCACTATGTCCGCCAGGAGGATAGCGTGGGGGTCCAAAAGGACCCCCACACTATCCCAGATTTCCCGCGCGCGCGGGAAATCCGCTGGGGGTGCGTGGAAGAAAACTTGGTACAGTATGACGATGACATTTCCTACGCGCGCGGGAAACTGGGGGTGCGTGGGAAGAAACTTGGTACAGTATGACGATGACATTTCCCGCACGCGCGGGAAATCAGGTGCGCGTGGGAAGAAAACTTGGTACATGTATGACGATGACATATTTCCTACGCGCGCGGAAATCAAAAGCGGAAGAAAACTTGGTACAGGTATGACGATGACATATTTCGCGCGCGCGGGAAATCGGGGGCGTGGAAGAAAACTTGGTACAGTATGATGATGACATATTTCCCGCGCGCGGGAAATCTAAAAGCGGAAGAAAACTTGGTACGGGTTTGCTGGCTGGCCCCAAATCTCCGGTTTTCTTAACACTGGGTATTTACTGTATACGTCTCGCACAGCAACATGGTGCCGCCAGGATCTTTTAAGCAGATCTGTTGGCAGCCTCTGGTAACCAATAGGAACAAGATATATCAATGTGCGGGAACGAACTGACCACTACGTGCTGCTCAAAATAATGCCTACCTCACACGACAGGTTCCTTTCAAATACCGATCAGTTGAGCGTGGAATACCTATAAACCAAGTTACCCACCATGCAAATGCACGATTGCGTGATTTGCAAGGCTCGTGGATATCATCCTGGCCCGTGCCAATGTGTTCGCGTAACCGTCGGGGACAAGCTTGTCAAACGCCGTCGATTGGACAAATTGCCCCAAGCGTCTATTTTGAGTAGCTTAGGTGTGAAAACCGGGTTAAAGAGCACGAACAACGACCCGGTGGTACGTAGGCCTAGCTTGGACGCTCGTCGACTCGACCCCCAGGACGGGTCAAACGCAGCACAGAAGCGCTGGTTACCGGTCCTCTTGAAGTCTATCCAGAAAAGCAAAGTGGTATATTGTTTGTTGCCATGCGCGTAATATATCACAAACGACGACACACTTTGTCTATTTATCTGATTTTCATATAATATATATATATATATATACGCCAAGTCCACAAGTCCAAAAACACACTCGGTCCCACCTCAAGGGTGCTATCCCGAGACTAAGGAGCCACAAGGCCCGACGACATACGGACATAATCAACAGAAATATCTGCTCTCTCATGGCTACTGCGCGGTGGGAAAGTACTATTACAAGTACTTTACTAAAATTGCGTGATATCTTATATACTTGGTGATATGGGTCGTTTCACATCTTTGAAAATTCATTTACGACCCTTTTTAATTTCCCAAATGACTCACACGTGCCGTTATCAAGTTTAGGTTGGTGTATTTATAGCATACGTTTAGGGTGTGAAAAGCCAGAAAATAATTAATTTCTGAAAGTACTGTCACAAGTACTTTCGACTAGATGTGTTATTAGGTGCTGTTAATGGGCCTAGGATGTCGAGTAAAGCGGTTCCCAACATTATTTGGACCTTGTTCGAACGTGTGCTACGTTACATGCTATTATGATAAAGGTTGGGGCTCAAATCACGTGGTGATGTGGGCCGCGCTCATCAAATACAGAAAAAATCGTGATTTTCATAGTCACCGTCCATATGGTGCACGCCATGTGTGGGTGCATGGTGACCGCATATGTGAATGTATAGAGCTCGTTAACAATCCTAAAATTCGATATACTACCATAGATGAGTGTCCTTTGAGTTGAGGGGTTTAATCCATGTTTAGCTTGCACAATTTATGGCATTCCTCCCAAGCGGAATGCTGGTCACAGACTCCACAATAATGCCATTTTGGCCACATTCAAACCCAAACCCAAATTGCCATAACTGCCTCGATATTGCGATCCATGTGAGTTATAAAGTGATGTATATATCAATCATATCGATCTTAACATTAGTGCATGGCCGTACAAGTATCACACCGCTTGCAGAACCGATTTGGATCAACCCTACTATTAAACAGTAGATTTCCAGACACACTGCCACATTTAATTTCAGGAAAATTAATTTTGGAGCCTAATTACTCCAACTGCACGATTTTTTTTTATTTCCGACCTTCTTAAACTTCAATGTGAACACGTAGAGGCCACTATGTTTCCACTCAGAAAGTCAGAATGATAGCAGCGCACATTCCTAACATATTACACACTCAGTGGTTACCCTGGTAAGATAACATAAAAGTAGGGTCTTGCTATGGTGTTTCGATCAAGGTCCAAAAAATGGGTCTCGTAGTCCACAACATCGTTACAAATCATCTCTGAGCGATACTCGGTACAAGGGTGCCATTGGGAGAATCCATGCCATGCTACTTGTGTATGCGTACTAGTACGCTATCTGCTAGGAACTGAACTCTCTTCAAAACTCAAATATGCACCTTAGACATCGTTCGGGGTCCCAAAAAATGGATCTCGTAGTCCACAACATCGTTACAAATCATCTCCGAGCGATACTCGGTACAAGGGTGCCCATTGGGAGAATCCATGCCATGCTACTTGTGTATGCGTACTAGTACGCTGTCTGCTAGGCCCCGGACTCTCTTCAAAACTCAAATATGCACCTTAGACATCGTTCGGGGTCCCAAAAAATGGATCTCGTAGTCCACAACATCATTACAAATAATATCCGAGCGATACTCGGTATAAGGGTGCCCATTGGGAGAATCCATGCCATGCTACTTGTGTATGCGTACTAGTACGCTGTCTGCTAGGCCTTGAACTCTCTTCAAAACTCAAATATGCACCTAAGACATCGTTCGGGGTCCCAAAAATGGGTCTCGTAGTCCACAACATCATTACAAATCATCTCCGAGCGATACTCGGTATAAGGGTGCCCATTGGGAGAATCCACGGCATGCTACTTGTGTACCCTAACCTACCATAAGATCGCTTAGTTTAAACACAGTTGTAGGGCTGGGTTTAACCCGCAACTTATCATACATGCCATCATGTCATCAGGTTTATTGTTACATACATGATTAGATGCGATATATAGTTATGATTTGAGTGATCGCCAGCTTGTCCATCGGCCAATGTGTGCTTTTAAAAAATTCAAAAGGTCAGAACACTATCTTAGCAACTACAAAACAATGGAATGTAACAAAAAATGCTACCCCCTTGGCTTCTAGCATCCATTGAAAAGGCTACAAGTGGAAAGCCGACCAATGGGGCATAAGACAACTCAGTTTAGGTCCTTACGGGACTGGGATACAGTATGATTGGTAGCCCCCCCAAATAATGGGAAGACCCCTAAAAAATTTATGCCGTGAAAGTACTTGTGACAGTACTTTCGGCGTCGAAAGTACTTTTACCAGTACTTTCGGGCAGTAGCCACTCAGGGCTGAAACCCCCAAAAAGCTAAAGCTAAGGCACCGCACAAGCCGTGCCTGATGCTACCTGGCAGTAACAAACCAGGTCGCAAGAGAGCCTTCTACCATAGGCCTAACATGCAGTAAGCATGAAGGTCACCCAGACCGGGCCCCCATGGAGGAAACTATTGCCTACTGCATGCAAAAGAATCACAGGCGGCCCAAGGCATTGGTGCAGAGTGAGAGTCGAGACTCGAGGGAGCGAGCAGACGTAGACGCAGAGCAGACCAAGACGCGTCATCGTCATAAAACGATTGCGATTGCATCACATGTCATCGTTCTGCTCTGAGCAGAGTCTCAATGTGTCATATAAGTATCATGGCATGGCATGTCAATGTCATGTCATGTCATGCCATGGCATGCCATCGTTCTGCCCTCAGGAGAGAACCGCAGTCCATATTATTCCAGAAAGAAAGATTATTTATTGTGATTTTGATATCCCCTACATTCTGGGGAAATCAGAAGACGCGTCTTCTGAACGTCTTCTGAGACGTCTTCTGGACGTCTTCTAAGACGTCTCCTAGACGTCTTCTGGGGTCCAGAAGACATCCAGAAGACATCCAGAAGACGTCTTCGGCGCGTCTTCTAATGTCTACCATCTTCTGGGTTCCAGAAGACGCCCAGAAGATCTTCGGCGAAGACATGCATGACCACCTTGGAAATGGGCCATAAAGCGGCCAACACTGCCTCTGAATTTTCAGGAACATGGATTCTCCCGCTGTCCCCCAAAAACCAAAAAAGATGGTTCGATAAAGGCTTTAAAATTGTTTTCAGATTCCCGCATAACACTATCCCATTCATACCACATGGCTATTGGACGGGTGATGACCCCTACGTTCTTCCAGGTGGTGGATGCTATAAGGATGACTTTTCGGATGTTGTCATTATAGCTATAGACAGTGCACCCAGTGATACCCAACCAGCCTTTGACTGGAGGTCTACACAGAAAAAGATTGCCAGATGGTTCTTAACGTCCTTCCCAAGTCTAAAGTCACGAAGAAGAGGCTAGAATACACGGAGTTAGCCCTGATATTTGGAAAGAAGTTATGAACGAAAGAGACACGGTACTTCCCTCTTCACTCTGTCCATGGCCCACTCAAGACCCTCCTTATCATCAGAGTGATATTGAGTCCTATTATGGTGGTCACTACGACACGACAATCACCAATGCAAATTCCAAGCCCTTCATGAGCACCGTGAAATGGCCCAAAGTTCTTACACTCATGGGATACTTCCCTCCCTCTTTTTGGTACTGTTCTCAACACGATAGGTGTTCCCCGTGGTAAGATTAAACCACTCCTCAAGAAACTTTCAAGAATTTGCAGGCAACACACCAAAAACAGGCGAGACGTGTTTCTGTCAAACACAACCACCACCTTAAACACTGACCCACATACAGTTGACATCTCAAGCAATGAAACCATGACAGAAACAGAAGCCGTACAACAGTCAAACGATTTCCTTCAGACCCTCTGCTTGCAATAATTTTCAAAAGACTTGCAATATAGGATGGGTTGGGAGCTGGGAGAGTAAACTCCCGGCCTGAACAAGGCTACAATTAGGCAATTGCAATATCTTTATGGCAGGAAAGATTGACCCGTATTTTGACAGGGTGAGCAACAGCTCTTCCAAATAATTACTTTAAGCTAGAACAGCCTCCACTGGGCTAAAATTCATGTCTTATACTTTCAAGGCGCGCCTTTCAGATCTCTGGTCGATCTGTCCTATGTCGGCTGGCATATCATCATCTGCCACCTATACAAATCCTAATCAGAGAATCTGCACATTTGGACAATCCTAATCAAGACAGTTGGTTTCATTGTCCCTTGTTGTCCTTTGCCTTCTTCCTACGAGGAGCCACGTCCTGCACTTCTTCATCATCACTGTCACTACCTCGGGTACATTCCAAATAAGCTATGTGCTCAGCTGTCCAACATGCAGGATATTTCCTGGGTTGCCTCTTCGTCACTTCGGCCACCCCGGCATTATTTCCACTCATTGAAGTCAATCCAGTATCTGGCCCAGATGGGTCCTTCGGCTGTACTCGAACAGTCTCCACCACAGGGGCTGGAGCATCATCAGATATGGCATCAGACTTCGGCTCGGGGATAGGCTGATCCTCTGGCTGAACGGGTGAGGTCGGAGAGGTGCCCTTTGGCACCCATATAAGTTCACCCATATCATCCATGATCAGCTGCAGTCCCAGTCGCTTCAACCTTCGAGCTTCAGCCTGTTCCTCAGCATCGTCAGCTACCAAGTCATCGAACTCACTGACGTCATCCTCGGTGTCATCATATTCACCAGGCGTGTCATACTCCCACTTCGGACTGGCAGTATCCATGTCATGCTTACTGTCCGTGACACCCGCGTCATCATCGTCATCCGAATCTGGCAGCTTCTCCTTACTCCAGCAGCACAGCGCGGCATACTTCTGACTTGAACTCGCTCGGCGCTGCTGATGCCGCCAGCAACACGACAGCGCAGCATACTTCTGACATGCACTCGGCGCAACATACTTCTGACATGCACTCGGCGCTGTTGATGCCGGCAGCAACAAAGTGTAGCATACTTCTAACATGGACTCGGTGTTGTTGATGCCAGCACCAACACGGCATTCCGTACTTTTGACTTGTATGGTATTACTGATGTTTTTGTGTGGGTGATGTCTTCAGCACTTCAAAGAGCGTGCAGTGAAGGAGGGCCTGCCAATGTCTACCAAGAAGGGCTATGGACTGTCAGTCATGCGTGCCATGTCCTTAGACCGAGCCACTGTCGAATTTTACCGCGACCAGGTGCACAACCCGGAGTTGGAGCGGGTGAAAGAGCTTCATCGCCAACGTGGAAGCAAATTCGACCTGAAATTGCAATTTATATTCCCCATTTTTACACCAATATATTCCTCGAAAACCTTTTTTCCTTCTCGGCAGGCCTTCCCCTGTGGGGCGGCTGGCTGGCGTGCTTTGGTTGGCTTGGGTGTGGGGCACGACTGGAGTGGTTTTTGCATGGCGTGAGTGCGGGGTGTGACAGGGGTGTGGTGCATGGCTCTGCTGGTGTGGGACATCTCTTTGGTAGGGTGCATGGCTGGGGTGTGGGACACGGCTGGGTTGTGGTACACGTCTGGAGGCGTGCATGATCAGGAGCGCCCGCCCTCCCTCTTTGGCTCTTCCTCGTGTTCTTTTCTCCTTCTTCCCTCTCCTCGCTTCCCCTGCCCTCGTTGCTCCTTGTGATGGGCCCAGTGCCCTATACTTTAGGCTAGGCTGTGCCGGACCTCGCAAGTAATATTTATCATTGTTAATTTGTCTCCTTGCCTTCCTTCTTGTTTGCCCTGCTTGCATTCGTTGCTTTGTTGATTGTTGTCCACGACTGTGTGGCGCTTGGCTCGAGTGCAGGGCGTGGCTGGGGCTCGTTGCGTGGCCTGCGTGGAGGGCGCGGCTGAAGTGTGGTGCATGGCTTGAGTGCAGGGTATGGCCGGGATGCATTGCGTGGCTTGACTGTGGGGCATGGCCGGCTCGGGGTTTATGTTGGATTAAGTTTTTGACATCTACTGGATTAAGTTTTGTTTGGGTAGATTTAGATTAAGTTCATGTGACACGATCGATCGAGAGGTCATCAGACCTGAGACAGGTCGTCATCGTCTCTTCGCCGGAAATTTCCGGCGAAATCACATCAACACATTGCATGCTGCCGAGCGGAGGGCAGCATGCATGCTGGGGAAGGCAGGTTGCATGGTGCCGCATGGTGCCGAGAGCAGGTTGCATGCTTGCATGCTGGGGAATAGTTTTCAGAAGCATATGAAAAATATTCTATTGCTTCTAAACACTACTTATTATATATCATAAACCCTTTGCCTTGACATTTACCGCTGCACGCGACCGGCAAGCATCTTTGAAACTCGGAAGTTTCAAAGATGCGTTTGGTATTTTGGGTGCACCCTAAAATTACAAAACAGCCGAGCGCTTCCCGTTTGTGCGGGATATTCACATTTATTCCACGGTATATTTCATATGAAATATACACATAAGCACGAAGGCATCGGCCACGCATCTTTGAAACTAACGAGTTTCAAAGATGCGTTTTTGTCATTTGGGTGCGCATACCCAAATAACAAATCAGCCGAGCGCTTCCCGTTGGCGTGGGGTATCCAACGCTTGAATGTTAAATATTCATTATAATATGAGTTAGCGTGCGAGGTTGCAAAGGCATCGGGACAGAATCTACGAAACTGTCCTATGCCTTTGCCTTTGGGTTCGAACGTATCCAAACCCAAAGATGCCAAACAGCCGAGGGCTTCCCGTGCGTCCTAGCGCACGAAACTTGGCGCAAATACTGCCAAGAGATATTTACCTAAGTTACTTGAAGCTCAAAGCTTCAAGTTACTTGTGCGCCCAACGCGCAATTTATTTCTAAGGCAGATGTTTTGGGTTTGGGTTCGAACGTGACACCCAAACCCAAAGATGCCAAACAGCCGAGGGCTTCCCGTGCGTCCTAGAGCGCGAAACTTGGCACAAATACTGCCAAGATACAAATCTTTAAGTTACCTGAAGCTCAAGGCTTCAAGTTACTTGTGCGCGAAACACGCAATTTATTTCCAAGGCAGATGTTTTGGGTTTGGGTTTGGGTTCGAACCCAAACCCAAAGATGCCAAACAGCCGAGGGCTTCCCGTGCGTCATAGAGCGCGAAACTTGGCACAAATACTGCCAATATGCATATCCTTAAGTTACTTGAAGCTCAAAGCTTCAAGTTACTTGTACGCGAAACGCGCAATTTATTTCTAAGGCAGATGTTTTGGGTTTGGGTTTGGGTTCGAACCCAAACCCAAAGATGCCAAACAGCCGAGGGTTTCCCATGCGTGTGCATGTGTGTTAAACCATGTGAAATATTCCATGAAATAAATGTGAATATCCCGCACAAACGGGAAGCGCTCGGCCGTTTTGTAAAATTAGGGTGCACCCAAAATACAAAACGCATCTTTGAAACTCGGAAGTTTCAAAGATGCTTGCCGGTCGCGTGCAGAGGTAAAAAGGCAAGGCAAAGGGTTTATGATATAGAAGACGTAGGAATAGTTTTCAGAAGCACTAGAATACTTTTCATATGCTTCTGAAAACTATTCCTACTGCCGCTAAATCTTATTACACCCTTTGCCTTTCCCTTTGCCTTTGACCTTCCGTTCGCAGTTTTACCATGTGTGCCTGACCTCGGAGCGGTGGCACCTCGGATCCGGCGAAATGACGATGACGACCTGTCTCAGGTCTGATGACCTCTCGATCGATCGTGTCACATGAACTTAATCTAAATCTACCCCAGACAAAACTTAATCCAGTACAGTGGGGGGAACCCTATACGGACGCCTTTTTCGATCGGTCCGTACGATCGCATACGTTGATTAAATCGAACGGGATAAAGCGCTGGTAGTAACGGTCAACGAGAGGTTGAGTTCCCCCAGCGGACACGTTTTCTCGTTCTGAACTAAAATACGTCCAGAGTACGAAAACTGCCTATAGCGATTATATCCGGGAACCCTATACGTACGCCCCATTGTCTATTATATAGCAAAATATTATACACAAAATATTTCTGGTGTGATTGGACAGTCGACAATATTTAAGATATGAACAGGTCGTACGCATAGGGTTCCCGTCCGTATAGGGTTCCCTCCACTTTAGATGTCAAAAACTTAATCTAAAATAAACCTTTTCCCGGCATGGCCGGGGTGTGACACTTGGCGAGTGCGGGGTGTGGCTGAGGCTCATTACATGGCCTGCGTGGAAGGCGTGGCTGGGGTGTGATACATGGCGCGAGCGTGGGGCACTGCTGGAGTGCAATGACTGGCCCTGAGCATGAGGCACATTGCGGTGCTTTGCATGGCTTGCGTGAGGCTCGGCTGGTGTGCGCTTTTGGCCCTGAGTGTGGGGCACAGCTGGTGGATTCCTGGCTTGGGTTTGTGGCATGTCTGGGGCTTGATGGTTGGGCTGAGCGTGAGGCACGGCTGCGATCTGACGGTTGGCCTCGACTTTGGTCACGGCTTGGGCTGGATGTGTGACCCGAGCCTGTGGCACAACTGGGGGCAGCTGGTTGACTTGAGCCTGAGGCACGGCCGGGGCTTGTTGGCTGGCCTGAGCCTGTGCAGTCGCGGTGGCATACCCCTGTCAAGTTTGACCCGAAACGGTGTCAGCATATCACGTAAGCAGTGCATTAGCATATCTCTGGAGCAGTGAACCAGCATACCACTAGAGCAATGCATCAGCATCGTATTCGTACTAGAGCAACTCGTCAACTTATATCACTAGAGCGATACACCGACATATCCCGGTAGCATTGCATCAACATATCTCATCAATAAATAACCAATCTAACCGCGTATCACTAGAACAATGCATCCACATATCACTATATAGCAATGCCTTGTCATGTTACTGGATCACTGTATCAACATAGCGAGGAGTATTGCAGCAGTACACCACTAAATCACAACATCAGCACATCACTCTAGATTACTACATCAGCACATCACTCTAGATTACTACATCAGCACATCGCTGGATTACTGCATCCGCATATATGACTGAATCAGCAGCATGCAACATCGGTGTATCGCTAAATCATAGCATCAGCGATCACTGAATTGCTGCATCGGCATTGGGGCGTAAGACACGCGCATCGCATACTTCTACCGAATAATCCGGAAATAATTCTCATCGTCAGCGACATGGCGTGCCTCATTAAACAACAATGAGGGTCGCACGCATGCACCGCTACCCCCAGATTGCACCGATGCCACAATAAAACAGGCTGTGCGCAACCTCTACGCCTTCTGTTACTAATAGGCCTAAAGTCACGTGCCAAGTCATTGGGTAGGGCGTTCCCAGTAAGCATGTGCGTGCTGCTGCCCAAATCGTATTTTGGTAAATTGATGGCTTGAGAGCAACGCGCTATAAGAGTTAGCACTGGTAATAAATTAGCAGCTGAAGCCCACATATGGTGGTGCTAAACGTGTTTAGCTACCATATGCCAACAATTCGATGGTTTCGTAGATATGCACATTCTAGCAAGCGATTACGATCTTTTGTGCATACCATACCACTACTATCCACACTTCTCGCTCATATCATCCTGACCTTTCACTCCGAGCAGTCGATGCGCACACTAGCTTTAAGTATTGCTGTTACATCGAGTATATGGTGCTATCCATATTCAACTTAGGCGCACTATGCATATTCCGTACCTATGTGATATCTGTTAATCTGTAAAATACAACCAGTCTATATACACATTTCCGTCTCCGATGTATCTCTCCTCCGCGCTGTACAACTGCTCTCTATATACTTCGTAGTTATGCTATATCTATACAGTGCAACCAATACCTATATCGCATGTTCGCCTGCGATGCATCTTGCCTTTGCACTGAGATTGATGTTTTATATTTCGCTTCCATGAAACTCTAATTCAGACCTCTTCTGCAACCCTCAACACGCTTTCTATGCAGCAGCACGTGCTAATGGAGCCTCAGCTCCCCTGTCGCTTCTAGCATCTCTAACACTCTACGTTCTTCTTCAAACGGGTGTACATCCTCCCGGCCTGGCATTGGCCTCTCCCAGTCGAAGTAATGAGGCCGCATTGTTTTGTTGAAGTATCCATCATATTGAAAGCCATACACGTCGACTGCTATCAGGTTGGTGCAGTGATGGTTGATCAACGAGGCGATGTGGATCCACCATTCCCCCAAAACATTCCCCATGCTAAAACGTCACAATCTTCTCACGTTGCTTCGTTGATCCATCCTCATTAAGAACTATTCAAGTCAAGCTGGCATACATTTGCTGGCATACCTTTGCTACACACGATTGAATATTGCAAAAAGCAGGCACGCTTTTGCTGACGTGGCGGAACGTGTCACGAAACGTGGAAGAGGGAGCGTAGGAATGGGAGCAGCAGGGGGCGCGGTGAAGTGGAAGTAGGGTTGCTCGGGAATGGGCGCAGGAGGCGTGCAGCAGTGGGGGGGGGCACACCTTCCCCAGGTCGACACATGTGGAGAGCAAAGAGGATGCCCACCAGACCTGAGGAGGGCTTCTTGCCCAGCTTGCTCACCCACTCCCACGACGTGCACAAAAACTCCGGATCTATGACGTAAGCATGCGAGTTCCCCCATCCGCGCCGCACCACGTGCTCGAGCCACGTCCTCAGCGCTAGATCCCTCAGCTGCACCCCGTCCCTCCAGCAACCCCCCTCTCATGGCCCTTTCTCATTTGCTCTGCATACGGATGTTGCGGCTGAATCGCGGCGCACGGTTTCCCTCGACCACGCAGCTGCCAGCACAACGCGCAGGAGCGGCGGCGCCTTCCAGCGGAGATCAAAGGCGAGGCGCGCGCCATGGTCGCGCATCCCAGTGCACATGGCCGGTTTGCACACCCCTCAGCGCAAGGGGTGCGGAGGGAAGCACTGATAAAATCACCCAGCAGGGCGTGAGCCATATAGGAGGCGACCCGCATTCACGTGGATGGATGATGAGCCCAAGGGCACTTGGGGCGTCTATGTCCACGCCAGAGGCGTCGCACACGCCGCACATTATAGGCACGCTGCGGGTATCCAGGGCGAGCAAGCAGCCTCGGGGACCCCAAATGGACACCTGTGCTACCGTGATCTCGCCCGGCTGCTTGCATCCGACATAGGGTCCATTAAACATGCGGACACTAGACCGCTTCCCGACGATCTTTTCGAAGCCCTGCGTTTTCCCCTGGAGTGCCCCGCCGCCGCCGCCGCACGCTCAAACGCTCCTTCACCTCAACTCAGCGGTCCAGCATTGACCAAGGGCCCCACGGCATATCTTTTTGGCAGTGCGGGTGAGATCCACGGTCAGAGCGATCTCCGGGTTTCCACCGAAACTGCAGGGTGTCCCCCGTGCAATCGATGGCACTCCGGACAAACAGGGGGCAAACACGAAAGCAACGAGAACATGATGCGCTACTTCGGTTGATCAGATTCCAAGATCTGACGACGCACATTGGTCCACACTCTTTCATGTCAACAGCCGCTAGGCGCGGGCGCCAGGGGTGCGCTGCAGCATCGAGCAAAGGAAGAGGAGAGGTTGACGCGCGGATTGCGCATCAGACTGGCTGTTGGCCGGAGATGCGGATGCGTGATTACCTTATTGAAGCGCATCACGATGTCTGCTGCATCAATGCCCTGGGCATTGCGCTCCTCCCGGAGGCGGCCGCTGTTACCTACGACTGCACACGTCGGCCGACGCATCTGCTTCACCTGCAACATCGCATCCAACACGCCGCACAAGGGGCTCCCGTCGTTCAATCCTGAGGCACCCCGTCATTTGAACCCACGACGGTCTGTGATTCATCAGTAAATGTAAATCACCACTGAACGAGGCATATCGCCACCGGACAATGCACAACAGGAAATTTTCGACGCCCAAGCGTGTATCCATGGTGCGGTCACAGCGACCGGAATGTGCAGCAGTCAACACCTGAACCCCGGCGCCCCAGAGTCTTTTCAGAGGGGTCCTGCAATCAGGGGGCCTTGCAGGGAGACGCACGATGGGATCAGACTCGTACAGAATCTCCTCCTCCCGTTCATAGCACTCCTTGCGGCTGCGATTGCCAATAGCAACCCCCCTTTCTCCCACCCTAGGATTACCCGCGCTGAGGCCTCAGCGCCGTGAGGCTGAGAGAATCAGTCCTTCCGGGCGCCTGACTTTGTGGGCGCCCTTCGGCTGTCTGAGGATGGACCGCCCTTCGGCGCTGTGGCCCAGTCTGGCACAGCACCTCTCTGCGGATGCCTTGACGTCATCCTCAAGGACGAGCCGGCGGAAACCGGCTTGATGACCTGGCACTGAGCGTCTAAAAGTGCCGCAGCTCCGTTACTTCTGATCCTCTAATGTGGCGGGGTGCTCTAAGGTGGCCGGGTGCGTGGCTTGGCGAAGGCGCTGGTTCCCATACGTGGCTTGGCGAAGGCGCTGGTTCCCGAGCGGAGCATACAGCACAGCTGCGCCAGGCACCGGCAATGCGCGGATTGGCAGGGGGGGGGGTGCATTCTGCTCAGCGCGACGTCGACTGCTGGCGCTGCCCCTTGGTCTTGGCGCATGTCCTGGGGCAGCGTGATGCTTGCCTCAGCCAAGGCCTTCCTACGCTCACTAACCGCCTCCCGGCACCCATTTGCGCGTAAGCATGGGGGAGGGGGAGGGGGTCACCGGTAGAGGGTGGTGTTGAAGCAGTAGTTCTTCTGGATGTCCGTCGCCAGGGAGGGCAGATAGGGGTTCTCCGGGGGGAGGGTGCGGTTCAGCTTCTGGGGGTCCACCGCGAGGAGCAGCTCGGCCCAGTTCTTGAACCCCACCACCTGCAACACGCGCCGCGTGCAGGAATAAGAGCAATAGCACCAGCAGCGCGCGTGACAGGCAGTGCTCTGGAGTCCACATTTCAGCAGGGAATATACTTTGATTTCCATTTGACTTCCAGGCGTCATTGATGCAGAATTCAAAGCGCTGCAAACACCGGGGTCACAGCATTGCACTGCCCGATGAAAGGGCCGTGCTGCACCTTGGCGACCACCGGGGTCACAGCATTGCACTGCCCGATGAAAGGGCCGTGCTGCACCTTGGCGACCACCGGGGTCACAGCATTGCACCGCCCGATGAAAGGGCCGTGCTGCACCTTGGTGACCACCGGGGTCACAGCATTGCACTGCCCGATGAAAGGGCCGTGCTGCACCTTGGTGACCACCGGGGTCACAGCATTGCACTGCCCGATGAAAGGGCCGTGCTGCACCTTGGCGACCACCGGGGTCACAGCATTACACTGCCCGATGAAAGGGCCGTGCTGCACCTTGGTGACCACCGGGGTCACAGCATTGCACTGCCCGATGAAAGGGCCGTGCTGCACCTTGGTGACCACCGGGGTCAGAGCATTGCACTGCCCGATGAAAGGGCCGTGCTGCACACGGCCACAGCTCCCGGCGAGTTCCGTCCCGAGGAAAATCTCTCCTAGCGACAGTAGGGATAGCGAGGATAGGGGTAGCGAGGGTAGGGATAGCGAGGGTAAGAATGGCGAGGGTAGGGATAGCGAGGGTAGGGATGGCGAGGTAGGGATATCGAGGGTGGGATGGCGAGGGGGGATGGAGGGTAGGGATAGCGAGGGTAGGGATAGCGAGGGTAGGGATGGAAGGTGAGGGTAGGGATGGTGAGGGTAGGGATAGCGAGAGGGTAGGGATAGCAGGGTAGGGATAGCGTAGGGATGATAGGGAGGGTAGGGATGGTGGGGGTAGGGGATGGCGAGGGTAGGGATAGCGAGGGTAGGGATAGCGAGGGTAGGGATAGGGGTAGGGATGGTGAGGGTAGGGATGGCGAGGGTAGGGATGGCGAGGGTAGGGATAGCGGGGTAGGGATGGCGAGGGTAGGGATAGCGAGGGTAGGGATAGCGAGGGGGAGGGAGGGAGGGTAGGGATGAAGCGAGGGATAGGGGTAGGGAATGGCGAGGGTAGGGATGGCGAGGCAGGGATGGGTGGTGAGGGTAGGGATAGCGGTAGGGATGGCGAGGGTAGGAATGGCGAGGGTAGGGATGGCAAGGGTAGGGATAGGATAGCGAGGTAGGGATAGGGATGGCGGGGTAGGGATAGGGATAGCGAGGGTAGGGATAGGGATGGCGAGGGTAGGGATAGAGATAGCGCGGGTAGGGAGAGTATCACAGGAGACGCCGCCAGGGGACCACTGAAGCATCTGCCCCTTCCCCTAAACCTCCACTCCAAAATACTCCGGTTTGAGCGGCACCATATCTCTATAGTCCTGTACCTCACCCTCCTCAACGCTACTCGCAGCTGCGCCCGAGGCCATCGCGCCCGCCCCTATACGAGCGTCAGCCCTCGGCCTTGCTGCGGCGACAAATGCCAAACAGAGCGCGGCTCTCTGGCTCCGCCACGTGCAAACCCGTGGCATTCGGGCAAGTGCGCTGACTCGCCAAAGAAGACACGCCGCCACATACTGTTGATACAGGAACAACGATGAAACCCCCAGCCCGAGGCCCTCCTCAGCACCCCAGCAAGTGTGCACCTGTGGAATCAACTTCATCCCACGTAATTCGGGCACTCAACGGCCCAAGCCCACCACTGGCTCCCCGCACGCCCGCATGCTACTCCCAACACTCCAATGCTCCGAGGAACGCCGGATACCGCACAGCAAAGCTGTCCCGATGCCGCGAGAGATCATGGCGTGAAGCCGCGGACGCCGCACCACCGCCACATGCCCCAAAAGCTGGAGCCCCAGCATACCAGACCTGGGACTCAGGACTTGCCTCTACCCCATAGCAGAGCTCAGTCCATGGCCACAGCTCCGGGAAGCCCTGCTCCATCTGCTAGGCGGATCACTTCATAGCGAGTCTCACTATGAATGTGGAGAGTCCATGATGACTCTCCACATCAGCCTTGGCACCCACACCCGCTCACACACCCGAGAACTTTGGCACCTACACCCGCTCACACACCCGGGAGCCTTGGCACACACACCCACTCACACATCCGGGAAATATGGTGAGGCTTAGGAGGTCCCATTCTTCACTAGTTAGCTCCGGAGAATCCGGATAAGTATCCCGAAGTGTGTGCAAAATCCTTTGATCCCCAGCGTGGGTACATAGTGCAGCCGGTCTTCTGTGGCTACGGGGTGCCAACGGAGTCGGTCCAAGGATAAGCGCACACCCGGGAACCTTGGCGCTCGCACACACACCCAAGATTCTCGATCTAATGCGGTTCGCACTCTCCCCAGGTCAGCCAGGTCAGCCCCTCCCCACAACTCTCACCTGTAACCCTGACCTGCACCGCCTCTTGCACACTTCTCAGCTCAGGTACGCTCGGGAAGCCGCTCTGCCTGCGCGCAACGGGAATGTCCGGGGAAGTGCTGCTGGGCTGTGGTGCACGGCACGGCAGAGGTAGGAGGGGAAGGGCTGGTGCGCACACACCTCTGAGCCCCCGCAGGAGATCCTGCCGCCTGACCGTAGACGCTGCTGGGTCAACAGCAGCGGCGTGCGGCGCATCTTCTTCAGCAGTTGCGCGTACTTGTCCGGCATCAACGGCTGCCCCCCGCCTCCGCTGCGCTCTTACGCGGCGCCCTGGGGGCGAGGCATAGGCTGGTAGGGGGCACGAGTGCACATTCCTACCGGCGGCAGGCCCTTTGGGTAGAGTACGCAAAACTTGTGAAAACTTGTGCAATCGTAATCTTGCACGAAATAGATCTTCGAAGAATGACACACAATTAGAACCAAAGCTTCTCAAGCGTTGACTGATCAGGGATAACGAATAGATCTCCGCCCTGTCTTCTCCAACCGCTCGCTCAGCTGGAGCTCTCCTCCCGCTCTACCAGCCAGCACTCTCCTCCCGCTCTACCAGCCGGAGCTCTCCTCCCGTTCTCTCCACCCGCGTTTTCCACATTCACTGCAGATTCACAGCCCAGTGAGGAGTTCACTGGGAGAGTCTCAGTGCCGTTATAACAAGATGTGAACCGCAACCTTCCCACCCAAGCTCGCTGCCCCTCTCACAACTCTAAAGACCTCTCCGATTCCTCTCTCAGCCCAAGCTCTCCATCGGGCACTCCGTCCGGCACTCTGCCTGGCGAATCGTCCCGTGCTATGAGCCATCAGTTCTCTGCACCGCGTGCCTGGGAGGGCCTCGCCAGGGTGAGTCCCGTGCTATGAGCCATCAGTTCTCTGCACCGCGTGCCTGGGAGGGCCTCGCCAGGGTGAGTCCCGTGCTATGAGCCATCAGTTCTCTGCACCGCGTGCCTGGGAGGGCCTCGCCAGGGTGAGTCCCGTGCTATGAGCCATCAGTTCTCTGCACCGCGTGCCTGGGAGGGCCTCGCCAGGGTGAGTCCCGTGCTATGAGCCATCAGTTCTCTGCACCGCGTGCCTGGGAGGGCCTCGCCAGGGTGAGTCCCGTGCTATGAGCCATCAGTTCTCTGCACCGCGTGCCTGGGAGGGCCTCGCCAGGGTGAGTCCCGTGCTATGAGCCATCAGTTCTCTGCACCGCGTGCCTGGGAGGGCCTCGCCAGGGTGAGTCCCGTGCTATGAGCCATCAGTTCTCTGCACCGCGTGCCTGGGAGGGCCTCGCCAGGGTGAGTCCCGTGCTATGAGCCATCAGTTCTCTGCACCGCGTGCCTGGGCGGGCCTCGCTAGGGTGAGGTTATGAAGCATGCTACATGCTCTCTCATACCCAGCCTTGCCCTAGCTGCCGGGCCCTGCAGGGCGACAGCCTTCGCGCACCTTCTTCTTCTTGGAGGTGCTACGTGGTGCCTTCAACGGTGGCACATCTCCTCCTGCTGCGGGAGGCGCGTGGGCTTGCCACTCCCCCCCGGCTTTAGCCTCCCGGGTGATCTTTGGAGCTGGGGCCGCCTTCCGCGCCTGTTCCACAGAAATCACCGCCCCCACAGATCTCCCAAATTTAGGAAACACAGCTGAAAACACTGTGGCGCAGAGGTCAGACCCGTCCAGAGTAATGAAACTCCGAGTTCATAGTCTGTTAGCTCTGCTGAGTGACGTGGCATGATCATCGGTTGAGGCGCGTGATGCCACCATGTGCGATGGAGTGATATTTCCCAGAGCGTCCATCCCTGAAAGAAGAGGCCACGCGTATTGGACTGTTTCCCCTCCCACCTTCACCGCTTGCAGTGCCTTGGCAGCTCAAACGGTGACTGACGTACAATCCAACACTGCCCAATCAACATCTACAGATTAGAACAGAGTGGCGCTATATTGCAGTCCTTGCAGCTGGGGGCCGAAGAGAGGAAAGAGGGAGCCATTCATTCACACATGATTGTAGTGGGCGCAGCACCTGCGGCCTGGACGGCGTGACCACTGCGCCCTCTTGCCCCCGGTCTGCAGGAGTCTTGGAGCGGTCTCCCTCCGCCTGCCGCAGCACCCAAGCGAGGGTCGATGGAGGTCGATGGAGGTCGATGGAGGTCGATGGAGGTCGATGGAGCGGGCTTCAAAGGGCAAAGAGGGGTAAAAAATCGGTTCAAAAGGACAAAGCAACTGCAAAGGGAAATTAATGAACTTGCATTTTCCTGATTGGCTGGCGGTGCGGGCTTAAGGAATGGGGGAAGCACGCACTGCATCCTGACTGGGGTCAGAGGTAGATTCTTTCCGCCCATTTTGGAGGGAGCACTTTTGGGGAACATCGCTCCGCTGCCGGAGGAAGGACCGGGGAGGGGAGTGGTGGCTGGAGGAAGGAGGCAAGCTGTGCCGACGTGCGGCGGAGTTGGGGGGCTTTACGGCTTTAGCACTTTTGGTCGCCGTGATTCCCTCGTCGTCTTTAGGTGTGGGTCTGCCCACTGCCAGCGCCAACGCCAGCGCTTGCTGGGCCTCCGCCACTGACAGCGCATCCAGCTCTTCCTCATTCTCGGCACCCTCCGAAGCGCCTTCAGGTGCCACGTCATCAGCGTCTAAGCTATCACCGTGCGGTGCATCCTCACCCGCCTTCTGTTCGCTGCCAGGCTCCCCATCCTCCCCTTTTGGTTGGCCATCCACCATGCGCCAGGTCTCCTTGGTCGGAGCAGCGGTCTCCATGTCTCCGTCTCCTCCGCCTTTCCATGCACTGAATGTCGCCTCCTCCAATTCGGGCAAGGGCGGCGTCAAGGCCGCAAGGCTCCCTAATGCGCTACCCCCGGGCGACACCCCACTAGTGCCCCCTCCTGCAGGAGGGCGGTCTCCTGACGGAGCGTCCACCTGCGTCACACTCACAGGTAAGTCATTGCTCTGCATCTGCTTCGACCGCAGCCCAAAATCCGTGGCCGAAGCCCAACATCCGCATCTAATCGCTGTACAACCCCTACGTTTGCATCCCAACGTCGAGCCCAACGTTTGCATGTAAAATTCGTTCTGATTTTTTTATCCGACGTCTGCAGCACTCCAAGCCAGAGCCCAACATTTGCATCCGACGGCTTGAAGACCCCAGGATAGAGCCCAAGATGTGCTTGCACTGTGTTCAATAATAGCTTCATCTCTAGTGGCAGGCGAGGCCATGCTGTGCCCTTACTTTCCAACGTTCGTGCCGCATGAATATCCGACTGTGAGCCACGACACCACGGGTTGTGCGTGCCCTTCTCGGCCATGGTGGGACCAGGGACGCGGTTGAACTCACTGGCTTAGGCCCGAGCATGTTGTGGTCCGGAGGCTAGCGGAGTGGGGCGGGGGAGAGGCAGAGGTTCCCCTAGAGCAATGGTCTCTACCTCTGGTGACGTGGCATCACTGCCTGTGGCGAGAGCAGATGCCTCGGCCCGGCTTTTGCGATTGATGCAATCTGCACGAGCACCACGCCACGCCTCGCTCGAGCCGCCGCCACGTGTCATCCCCACGGAAAGCATCCGCCTGATAGATGCTAAAACGCCACCCGCGTCGGCGAGGGGGGGGCGCCAGCGTTTAAGCAACACAGGTGAAAACGCCACCAGTGAGGAGCCCATGGGACAGACGGCAGTAAATTTCATGGCGAGATTGAACTTGGCATATTGCTGTGCAAACTGGCCGTCATTCCCGTACGAGGCATCGAGGGGCGGCAAGGCAGTGGGATGCAACGATGAGCTAGGGCAGCGGGGGAAGGAATTCACAAGGCTTGAAAGACAAGAAGATTGTGAAGAGCTCACGATAGATGTAGGCAGTGCGGCCTGGCATGGAGGTGAGGCTGTCAAGCAGCACCTCGCTCCCGGTATTCTGAGAAAAGTCATTCCCACTTTCCCGTCCTCAGATCCCAAAGAATCTCGTGAGCATGCACTTGAGCACCAAAACATGCGAACACCGAGGCATCATGGGGCAGCCACTTGGTATCAGCGGTGTCGTGGGTGGGTGGTGTCCATGGCATCGCAGACGGCTATTTGGTGGCTGTGAGGTCCTGGACAGCGTTTGGTGATGGCAGCAGTGGGTTGGTGGGGCGTCAGTGGTATTACAGGTTGCTATTCGGCGTCAGCAGCACCATGGGCGTGATAAACGTCGTGGACGTCCGCAGCATCAGGTCAATCAGAATTGTCAAGAGTGGTGCACGAACGGGCTCCCATGATCATATCTGATAAGAGCTCTCTTTGCACCGTGAAGCATGAGAGGGGTCAGGGATGGCGCACGCCTTGAAGTAGCAGCTGGATACGTGCATCACGAACCCGGAGCACGCTGCATCTGCTTGGCAAAACGTCTGCGCCCGTCTCCGCGCCTCAACCGCACCCCCTTCCTGGTCTAGTGTCGAACCCCTTCCCAGCCTCGGCTACATATCGTTCCCCGTCCTCCCGAAAAGATGGGCGGGGGAACTTGGTGTTGCAAGCGGTAGGCAAAGAACCATCAACAGAAGGTTTGCCAAGCCACCTTGTGCGCGTCACACAAACCACGGAGGAATAATATGGCACTCACAGGTTTGTGCTCCAATTTCTGCCATACCAACGAGGGGGGCCCAAACACGAGCTGAGGGATACTCAGCACGTCGGCTTCGGGGAGGGACCGTCGAGGGGATATAGCATGCAGGCTGCACGGTACCTGACACTGAGGCAAGGAACACTGTTTGCAGGCTTCGGCGTAATTCTCTCCGTGTGACACGCTGTAGTCGGGGTAAGTCAGCCACTTACAGCCTGCGGGTGGCATGTAGGCGCATGGGATTCAAGGATCTTTTAGGGTTTACATGTTGGAGCAACGTGGGAAGGTTATTCCAAATTCACAGCAGGGGTCACCAGGCAAACTCAGAAACTGTAATTTATGCCACGCCCCAAAGACACATGCGAGGTCACTGCGTCGCACCTGTAACTTCGCTCGGTGTGTATGCAGGGGGCGCTTTACGTCCAACCTTTCCAACACCACCACCCTCTCCAGTCATCAAACGTCCCAGATCGACGGAGCTTACGCACTTGACAGCATGCGAACGCGTTTCCAAGCGATCCCATATCTATCAGTATCGAGAGCACAACAGTCGGCTCCTGCTCTACTCAAGTTCGCCATCGAGCCTTCCACTCCAGTCTCCGTAGCTACGGTGCGAGATTTGCGCGAGTAGGACTGCCATATTGTTCGTTTTACGAAGTTTAAACTGTCTGCTCCGTGAGGAGAACGGCGAGACAGCATAAGGAGGACACTGGGCAGCTAACAGGGAGTGAGAGCAGGCTACACAGTCCTCGCAGCATATCTCACACGACTTCGAGAACAAACGGAACGCTGCAGCAAACCGTTTTTCAACAGAGTAGCAGAGTATTTGACCATCGAACTCAGGAGAGAATATTTTACAACAGGGGCATAAACCTGTTCGGAGATCTTTGGTAGGACGTCATCTTTTTCAACTTCGAAGAGAAACATAGGCAAAAGATTGAGGACGATTAACCTGAAAGGGGCGTGTATCCATCAGCTCACGCGTGTGACACGGTCCTATGTGATTAACGTATGTTATGCGGTTCAAAAAAATGACAACAAAAGCGATCGCCTTCTACCATGACTTGTGAACTGGGCATGTGCAACGTTCCGATCCTGTAAACTGGTCGAAGGAAATGATTTTTCTCAAGACTGAAGTGCAGGGGAAGGATGGTACCAGAAAGTCGCTAGCCAGCAGAGAAACTGTATAAGATTGCGAGAAAAGCAGTTGCGGCAACATCCGGAGGTGCGTTTGGTCGGAGCAGAAGCGACCGGTCGAGGTTTGCGCGCAGCGCGCAGTCCACCAGAAGAACCTTGCCACAGTGCATTTCTGTGAATATGACTCGTCATTGAATATCTTGTCGAAGGTAACTCTATAGATAGGCGGCAACATTCCCGTTAGAGGCTGCAGAAATAGGGATCTGTGGGGCGTTTAAGTTCCCTGTGCTGAAGCAACCTGTAGGACCATGACAGTGAGTGAAATACTAGCTCATACGAGCGACCTGCGGCGTTTGGGGTCGTCATTTCGGCACAGGTCAAATACTACAGAGATTGCTGTGCAAGCTACTTGCTTTGATGATTCATCGTTCCGAATCCCTCACATTCCCTCTATAAACTTGCAAGTATAAATTAAGGAGCCGTTTTCACGAACAAGTCGCAGGGAAGGCACTAAAAAACCATTAACCTGCGCTGGATTCCTGCGCTGGAGTGTTTGCAACCGACGAGAGCGGGCATCATCGATCATGATCAATTGATCATCGATGAACGATGACGTTAATCTTCAAGTGCATCGATCAGATCCGATATATCGGATCGATCGACATTCCATCACAATCGGGTTCCCAGTATCGAGCATGATACACTACCGAGTACCTACAGTATCGGTACTCGTAGAGACGAGACGCACGACATCGACAGCGACTCGACTGGCGATGGCGATCGGCTGGCAATTTGTCGATGTGGAATCGGAATCGGGAATTGGTGACACGACTTGGTGTCACTGACTGTCACGGCACGAATAAAAGTCGATACAGACCTCTGATCTTTATCGTCTTGGCATGAAGTGAATTACCTTACTACCTCTGACCTTTATCGTCTTGGCATCAAGTAAATTACCTACCTTTGACCTTTATAATCTTCACCCAAACCAAATTACCTTACCTTACCTTACCTACCTCTGACCTTTATAATCTTCACCCAAACCAAATTACCTTACCTTACCTTACCTTAATCAGCAGCAGCAGCAAAGCTCGAATCCCAACGGGCGATACAGTCGAATGTTCCATCTCACGATCGCCAGACGCTAACGATGACAGTGCCACAACAGTCGCGTGTATGTACCGCGACGCCACCCACGCGTTATGGCATGGCATGCTGGGAAGCAAAAAGCGAAGCACTGTCGCGCACATGATCCTGCGGTCATATGATTTAATGGCGATATCCATGTTAACATCGCATGGTAATTAATCGCGCTGTCCAAAAAGATCGACGCCTAGTGGAGATTTCATATTTGTGATCGACAGCGCCTAGACCTCTGATCTTTATCGTCTCGGCATCAAGTGAATTACCTTACCTTACTTACCTACCTCTGATCTTTATCGTCTTGGCATGAAGTGAATTACCTTACTTACCGAGTCAATCAGCAGCAGCAAAGCTCGAATCCCAACGGGCGATACAGTGGAATGTTCTATCTCACGATCGCCAGACGCTAACGATGACACTGCCACAACAGTCGCGTGTATGTACCACGACGCCACCCACGCGTTATGGCATGGCATGCCGGGAAGCAAAAAGCAAAGCACTGTCGCGCACATGATCCTGCGGTCATATGATGTAATGGCGATATCCATGTTAACATCGCATGGTAATTCATCGTGCTGTCCAAAAAGATCGACGCCTAGT
>LGRX02001933.1:0-34105 GCA_001247695.2 Cymbomonas tetramitiformis
CTCCCCTCTAACTCCTGTGTGCTTCCACGTCTGCACATGAGCCTGGTGACATGAAAAATACTCCCAAGCACATATAGCAACGGAATATTTTCCTCCGCGGGTGGGTCTCAGCTGATGCGCAGCTGCCTTTTTTCCATTTCACGACAACTCCCACCATTCTTTTTTCGCAGGTTAGAAAAGATGAGCCTCAGCGCAACGAAAATCGTTCTGAGAGTGCAGCAAGCTCGCTGCAGCCTGCGAGTCTCAAGTGTTCACCTTAGTTTGGCTACCTTAAGGCAAAAGGTTGCTCTCTTGTGAATATTTTTGTCCTGGCATCATACGGTATTTTTGGGGCTGCAGTCTGAGTGTTGGGGCGAACCCCACTCAGCTTGGGTTGAATTCCCAACAGTCCCGTGGGGGGGGGAGCGGGGATGCAAGTGCTGCAGGTGAAGAGCGAAGTGTTCCCCTCTTGCGGAAGGAGTTGCGACCCGCTGCAACTCCATAATAGACAGGAATACGCCTTCCTGTTTGTTGCACTTTGATTGGGAAACTAGGTAGATCCCTGACTGCGTGTTGCTGGAATCAACACGCAGTCAGGGAACGGCGAGCTCGGGAGGTGTGCACAGTCGATGCGATACGTTTCGGGACTGTAGTCTGAGTATTGGGGCTCACCCCGCTCAGCTTGGGTTAAAATCCCAACAGTTCCGGGGAGGGGGAGGGGGTTGCCGGAACCGACGGTAACCGTACGTGGTGACGGAGCCGTCGGCTCCGTGGGCAACAGCACGCACAGTAGATGCTTTGTTAAAGCACTTAGTAGATAGATAAATAATAACGTGCATAACTAATATATTTAGTATGGCGCTCCCTCTGTGTGTGAGGGAGGCGTTTTCTAGTGCAAAGCATCCGTTGCATCAACTGCTGTTTACTGTAAGGCTGAAAATGTTTGGGATCGTCGATCCCCGGTTGTAGCAAGCTGCCTCCTGTTTAAGGGCACAAAAGGCATAGGCACTAGTTGCGTTATATGCACACTTGTTGCAAAAGTAGGCTTGAATAGGTTGCTTTATCCATATTATTATCATCACTCGCAATATATTCGCGCTTTATCGTATATTCGCG
Organism: Cymbomonas tetramitiformis; assembly: GCA_001247695.2. Classification (NCBI taxonomy): domain Eukaryota; kingdom Viridiplantae; phylum Chlorophyta; class Pyramimonadophyceae; order Pyramimonadales; family Pyramimonadaceae; genus Cymbomonas; species Cymbomonas tetramitiformis. The sequence continues at coordinate 1,096 of LGRX02001933.1, forward strand.
AATCACATAACCGGTGGTCCAAATTGAGATTCAACACTCCTCGGACTTATTAGCATATCTAGAGCTTCTTAATATACCTATATAATAACGTTGGCACTCATATATCATCGATCAGCATGCACCTAACACGTTCAGGGTGCCAACACGCTCAAACCCTATGTTTCAACTCCTACACCCCCCCGAATTTTGCGTGTGGTGCACACCAAATGCATTCGAATCAGCCAAAATGGATGGCACCATCGTTTTTGGCATCATCGATATAGGTAACATTGATACTAGTATACACAACATATATTCGAGAATGCTCCGTATAATACCCAAATACCCTAGATGGTCATTTCGACCCCCCCGTGGGTGCCATGTGTACTGTCTGTGCTGCTTTCCAGGCTGCTGACAGGTGTCCGTCGCGTAACCGTTGCTGGGCGTGTGATAGCACTGGCTGCTTAGCGCGATCCAGTTGTCGGCGCAGAGCTCTCCCGACCAGCTGGCGCGGGGCTGCTTCCTCTCTAAAGCGCACTCTTCTGACTCCTGGGGGCTGCAACGCGCGCTGGTACACCCCTTTTGAGCTAGGGGCTCCTTGACTCCCTTTGCCGAACAGAGGAAATCTGATCTGAACCTCTGTTGGTTGGGATGCCTGTGCTGGCGCAGCGTTTGGCTCAGTTCTCCCTGGTGCTACCACCGTGATTGGCCGTGACCTCTTCAGCCAGCGTAATGCTCGCCTCATCTTCTCCACCGCTCGCTGCGCTGGTCCTGGTCCGTGCCTCATCCGATGATCCTCTCTAAAGTGAGTGATCCACCGGTAGGTCTGACTTTGCCTGCCTCTCTCTGGTTCTCTTCCAGAGTCGGCCTCCCTCCTGATGGCCATGGCGAGGTGCGGAGTACTTACCTCGCGGGCCTGGGGGCCTATCCGCGTTGTCCGGGAGAGGCACCGGCCCCCGTCGACTCTCCCTCGGCAAAATCCATGTGCTCCGGGGCTACCAGTGCCAGCTGCTGCTCCACTATCCCGCCAGATCCAGTATCTATTCCCGCGTTCTTGAAGGTCTCGAAGGCCTCCTCCCAGATACATTTGACCCAGGCTGCTTTCTGCTGGGGCTGGTGTTGATGTGGACAGTCGCGAGCCAGATGCTCCTTGGACTTGCATTTTCGACAGCCAGAGTAGACTGACGATCCTGGCAGCTGCCGGCCTTCCACTTCCGTTGGAGTAGTGGTCGTGGGCATGGCGTAGCATTGTTCCTTGGGAGATGCTTCTTCCTCCCAGAATTCTGCCAAAGGAGCTACAGGGAAGGGGGATTGATCGCGGGCAGTCTTCAGATGCGCAGGATCCTTGCGTTCGTTCCTCCATCGTAGCTTGCTCCACATATCTGCGCAGTAGCTCTGCCTCCCATCCAACCTTCCCAGAGCTCTGGTTGAAATCCACCTTTCCAACCAATTCCTTGTGGACTCTGGCATGCTGTTCTGGTGTCAGTCCACTTAGGAATATACCCGGTAGTGCCGCTCTACTTACTGGTCCCGTCACCCCATGGTTATGCAGCATTTCCAACATGTCGAAGGACTCCATGAGAGAGTGATGGATGGAAGGTGGCGGCGTTTCTTCCAGCGTTCTTGCCAGAGGCTTGACGAGCTCGCGACAGCATATTGGGTAAGATACTCAGGTGAGCGTCAGTAACACACGCTCGCGCAAGCGTGGCCACTAAGTCGTCCGGACTCTGCATCTGGTTGGCCAACACTTTCTGAGTTAGAACTCCTTGCGCTGACCCCTCCACCCGGTCCCTGATGATCAGTCGTAGTTCTTCTGGCACGGTGGTGATGGTGGCCCCTTCCTAATCTCCATCGTCGCAGGACTTCTTCTTCGTCAACGCCCTCTTCACCAGTGCCTCCTTGAAGTGATCTTGCAGTTCTCTCATGAACTTCTTCAGGGGAGCTAACAGATGTCCAGATGGTCTGTCCCCGCTGGGGCTATCCGTAGGGCATGTGTACGTGGTGATGCGGTCCCGTAGTTTCCGTAGAGAAAGCAACAATCTGTCCTCAGCTTCCAACTCCTTCAGCTTGGTATAGTATGCCCGCTGTTGATCCCTCTCTGTCTGCTCCTGCTCGACTGGTCTTCGGGGCGGTGGACAGTTCGGAGGTTCTTCTTCAGGTTCCTCTGGTGGAGGTGGAGGCTGGGACTGTCGAGGGGGTTGTGACTGAGGTAAAGTGACACTGGGAGTTGGGATGTTGGGCAGTTGGGCCAATGCACCAGACCAGGGCGGCTGAGTACAATTCTGACAGAGTGGAACTTGCTCACACGTTCTGCTGGGTCCCAGCATGACGTCCCATACTAACCCAGAGGCGACCTTAACCCCTCCAGCTGGTGACAACAACAGTCTACCGCATCTGCTGCAATCCGTGCCGCTCTGAACAGCCTGATCCCGCCTGGGTCCTACCAACTGCATCACCGGGCTGATCAGTGACTCCCGAGCTCTGTGGTTCTGAGCGTGCCCATAGCTAATCGCTAGAGTGGAGTACTGTTTGGCTATGGCCACGGCGGTCTGAGCATCAGCATCGTGGCGCCTCACGTAGTCCCTGATACCCTGTTCTACAGTGATGGGTACCAGTGGGTCTCTCCACTCTTCCAGGGCTTCGTGGATTGGTGGGGCTGCCTTAGCCGATGACGCTGCGCCTGATGCTTCATCATTGCCAGACTTGGACGGGGATCCTCCGGACTCAGATCGGGTGGTTATGGCTAAACGCCACGCCTCGTCGGGACTCGGTGAGGGATGCCGAGCCTTAGTCCAGTCATACCAGACCCACTCCGACTCTTCGGGTGAAGGGACTACTGCGCAGATGGCCTCCTTTCCCTTCAGAACCTCCCTCTGGGTTGCTATCAAAGCTTCCCAGCCCTCCTCTTCCCAACTCACCACTTCACCTCGAGCTGCTGCCAGAGCGACGGCCTTCTGGCGCTCTTCTGGGAGGCACTCAAAAGCCTGGTCCCGCAGAGCCTTGTCTTTGAACAAAGTTCTGACAGCCATCCCTTCTGTCAGCTCAGGCTCCAGAGCTGATACTCGAGAGGCAGGCTCCTCATCTACAGCCTTCCCTTTTCACACTGAGAAATAAACGTGGTAAAATGGTGGTAAAATGTGGTAAACTGGTGGTAAATTGTGGTAAATTGGTGTTTTACCACCATTACACTAATAGTGGCGATATAAATCCCGTGGGTAATTTCCTATTGGTCTGTTGGCACTTTGCTAACACGATTTTACCACATTTACTTATAGCGCGGTAATTATATATTATTGTTTACCATTGCTGTATATAATTTACCATGGTACCCCCCTACGACCGGTAAATTGACCCCCAATGGTAAAATTACCACATATGACCGGTAAATTGACCCCCAATGGTAAAATTACCACATATGACCGGTAAATTTACCACGGTATGACCACGGTTGGACACGTGGCAGGCAGGATGCACTGTGATACGGACACGTGTGCAAGATTAGTGCACGTGGCAATCATGCATGAAATGTTACATAACTGTTACCAGATATGCTAGGTAGGTAAGTATGTGGCTTTGCAAGTAAGGTCACACTAGAAGCAATAAGGAGAAAGGAAGGAAGGACGCATGCTGCTGGTTTCTAGCTTGCCGTTGCTAAGGTCTTGAGCATCGTGCAGATTTCATTCCTGGCCAAAGGTAGATGGCGTGGAGGGGGATTTTAAATCCCGGAGGACGGTGGCAGATACACTTGGTCTCAAGGCGTGACGCCGGCATCAGTAGGGTATGTTTGGCATCCTCGTTCAAGACAAAGACGGCACGGCTGTTCATGCGCGCGTTTTTGATAGTCGGGTATGCCGTCACCATGGCTAGACGTCACACAGCGCAATGTGTGGCCGGGTCCCAGATCAGATAGTAAGCTTCCACGCGGCCGTATTCAAATGCATCGGCTTCAGAGGATGCTAAGGCTACGTTGTAGGAGATTCCGGTTACTGCCCTGGTGTACATCGTGGACGTAAAGTCCTCGTCGCCGTGCCGCATTCGTGGGAAACATAGGACGTCCAAGGCGTCCCGTTCTAGCTCGTATCGCTCACCGTGCATGGCACGCAAGGAAGCCGCCAGGCCCGGCAGCAGCCTTCCTTCCGCATCGGCGCTTGGCGCGGATACAGCCACGCCACCGCGGATGATGTGATGACCGACATCCATGAAGTGACACGCGAGCCCCGGGTCATCGCGGAAACCCGGGCCGTCCTCTTTCACCGAGTGCGCGACATAGTCTGGAAGGAACCGGATCCCGGGGTACAAGTGGGCCATGTCATCTACACGGTCTTTCAGCAAGTAGGCGTTACCGATGCATGAATCGATGGCCTTCCCCCCCACCGGCTCCGGCACCACCCCCTTCGCCTCCCCCAACAGGCGCTCCACCCATAGCTCGATGTTGGAGCTGACAACGCCTACCTTCTCCTCTTGCTTGCACAAGTGTACCACGGCTAGGCGTAGATTCAGCGTCGGCATGTTCATAGGGCACTCGTTCTCAATAATGACAGCGAACTCCCTCATACGCAGCTCCGCTTGTGCGCGAGCCTCTGCGCGGTCTTCGATTGTGCCGGCGCACACCTGCCGGATGAAATATATCACAGCCACCCTCAGCTTCCACCAAGCCCTGTCCAACTCTCGGTTGAGACTCCACAGGACGTCCATGAATACCAGCGGGCTGAATATCAAAATGAAGTTGAGCCAGTCCTCCATAGTGTAGTTCCCTGCAAACAAACCAAGCGTTTCGGGCGACATCAGCATGCATGCACCGTTCATTCAATCAATGGTCAACCCATACAACGGGCGGGCCTATGCACACAATTCACGTAGATCTCGCATGCATGGGAAGAACAGCTTTCCTGCAATCATGCCTGCCAGCACACCTACCTGCATATTGCACCACGTCCTGGTACTCACGGTGCATGTCGTGCGGGGCACACAGCCCTTTGCCGTTCTTCTGTAGCTGCTGTAGCTGCGCGGCGTTGAAGTAGCACGTGTCATCGCAGTTCGGCGCGGAGCGGAGCAGCCTCCCCGCACCCTTGGTCCCTGGGTCCTATGCTCCTTGCGTGCACGCTTTGCACCTATCTACCGTACGCGCACCCTCGCGCATTCCTCCCCCCCCACCACTCGCAGCGCCGCTGCTCACCCTTTGGCCGCTGATTCGCAACCGCAGATGAAGCAGCATAAGGCACGGCGCCGGGGAGAGCGCCGCACGCGCCACGCGCCTGATTCGGCGCGGAGCGGAGCAGCCTCCCCGCACCCTTGGTCCCTGGGTCCTATGCTCCTTGCGTGCACGCTTTGCACCTATCTACCATACGCGCAACCTCGCGCATTCCTCCCCACCCACCACTCGCAGCGCCGCTGCTCACCCTTTGGCCGCTGATTCGCAACCGCAGATGAAGCAGCATAAGGCACGGCGCCGGGGAGAGCGCCGCACGCGCCACGCGCCTGATTCGGCGCGGAGCGGAGCAGCCTCCCCGCGCCCTTGGTCCCTGGGTCCTATGGTCCTTGCGGGCACGCTTTGCACCTATCTACCGTACGCGCACCCTCCGCCATCCCTCCCCCCCCACCACTCGCAGCGCCGCTGCTCACTCTTTGGCTGCTGATTCGCAACCGCAGATGAAGCAGCATAAGGCACGGCGCCGGGGAGAGCGCCGCACGCGCCACGCGCCTGATTCGGCGCGGAGCGGAGCAGCCTCCCCACACCCTTGGTCCCTGGGTCCTATGGTCCTTGCGTGCACGCTTTGCACCTATCTACCGTACGCGCACCCTCCGCCATCCCTCCCCACCCACCACTCGCAGCGCCGCTGCTCACTCTTTGGCTGCTGATTCGCAACCGCAGATGAAGCAGCATAAGGCACGGCGCCGGGGAGAGCGCCGCACGCGCCACGCGCCTGATTCGGCGCGGAGCGGAGCAGCCTTCCCGCACCCTTGGTCCCTGGGTCCTATGCTCCTTGCGTGCACGCTTTGCACCTATCTACCGTACGCGCACCCTCCGCCATCCCTGCTCACGGCCTGCTCACTAAACTGGCCGGTAGTTGCCGCTGCTAGCGACCATATGAAACACTTGCCATCGCCGGGGACTATTACAAGCAGCCATGTGCGTAGAGAGCAGGGAGAGCGGCCCTACAAAAACACGCGAACGGACACTGTCACAGGGGCATACACTCGATGGCTGTGGAAGCATGCGCAGCTCGGGACCGACATCGCCAGGTATCCATGGCCCTGTCGATGGCCCGGGGAGAGCCACTCTTTGGCCGCTGCTCACCCTTTGGCCGCTGATTCGCAACCGCAGATGACGCAGCATAAGGCACAGCGCCGGGGAGAGTGCCGCACGCGCCACGCGCCTGATTCGGCGCGGAGCGGAGCAGCCTCCCCGCACCCTTTGTCCCTGGGTCCTATGGTCCTTGCGTGCACACTATGCACCTATCTACCGTACGCGCACCCTCGCGCATCCCTCCCCACCCACGACCTGCAGCGCCGCTGCTCACCCTTTGGCCGCTGATTCGCAACCGCAGATGAAGCAGGATAAGGCACAGCGCCGGGGAGAGCGCGGCACGCGCCACGCGCCTGATTCGGCGCGGAGCGGAGCAGCCTCCCCGCACCCTTTGTCCCTGGGTCCTATGGTCCTTGCGAGCACACTATGCACCTATCTACCGTACGCGCACCCTCGCGCATCCCTCCCCACCCACGACCTGCAGCGCCGCTGCTCACCCTTTGGCCGCTGATTCGCAACCGCAGATGAAGCAGGATAAGGCACGGCGCCGGGGAGAGCGCCGCACGCGCCACGCGCCTGATTCGGCGCGGAGCGGAGCAGCCTCCCCGCACCCTTTGTCCCTGGGTCCTATGGTCCTTGCGTGCACACTATGCACCTATCTACCGTACGCGCACCCTCGCGCATCCCTCCCCACCCACGACCTGCAGCGCCGCTGCTCACCCTTTGGCCGCTGATTCGCAACCGCAGATGAAGCAGGATAAGGCACAGCGCCGGGGAGAGCGCGGCACGCGCCACGCGCCTGATTCGGCGCGGAGCGGAGCAGCCTCCCCGCACCCTTTGTCCCTGGGTCCTATGGTCCTTGCGAGCACACTATGCACCTATCTACCGTACGCGCACCCTCGCGCATCCCTCCCCACCCACGACCTGCAGCGCCGCTGCTCACCCTTTGGCCGCTGATTCGCAACCGCAGATGAAGCAGGATAAGGCACAGCGCCGGGGAGAGCGCCGCACGCGCCACGCGCCTGATTCGGCGCGGAGCGGAGCGGCCTCCCCGCACCCTTTGTCCCTGGGTCCTATGTTCCTTGCGTGCACCCTATGCACCTTTCTACAAAGAAATACACAAAGATATATGCCGGGGAAAAAAAACAATCCCACCCATGACTCGCTGTCCACCCCTTGGCCGCTGATTCGCAACCGCAGATGAACAGTCGCCCGACAAGCTGCTGACCAGGCACCCGCGGAGTGGCGGCTGCGTTCACTAGATGAAGGGCGGGCGGGCGGGATCCCGTACGGGAAGGGAGGGGAAGGAAAAGTTCACGGTCTTACCGGGTTTTCCTCGACCACTCCTCCAGCGACCGGGGGGAGGCCGCCTCCCTGCACGGTTGCAGCTTCGGAGGCCTGCGCACCAGTTCACGAAAGCATGTTTGAATCCACTGCGGAAACCATGGGATATTCCCACAGCAGTGGCATCCCACAGCGTGCATGCCGGAAAACAGGGGAGTCCGCATACCTGAATGAATACGCACAGCCGGTGACTTTTCCTAAGCACGTGATTCCGCACCAGGGCGCAGTCACCGGCTGTGTGTATCCACATATTCGCTGACCACCTATTTACGCAGAAACTTTCAGGAGCCGTCCGCTCTTTCAGTCGAACAGCGGTTAACTAATTAAGCCACGAACCTATCCAACATGCACATCCACAACAGACAAGCATGGGGCACGTAACCTTTGGAGCGAGTGCGGCCTGGCCTGCATACCTGAATGAATACGCACAGCCGGTGACTTTTCCTAAGCACGTGATTCCGCACCAGGGCGCAGTCACCGGCTGTGTGTATCCACATATTCGCTGACCACCTATTTACGCAGAAACTTTCAGGAGCCGTCCGCTCTTTCAGTCGAACAGCGGTTAACTAATTAAGCCACGAACCTATCCAACATGCACATCCACAAGAGACAAGCATGGGGCACGTAACCTTTGGAGCGAGTGCGGCCTGGCCTGCCTCGCTGCCAACCGTGGCCGTCCTTGCCCGTTTAGGTGCACCTTGTTCAGCAGCGCTCGTTGCTCCTGTCCGGGTACTCTCCATTCTTAAGTAACAGTACTCGCTTTTAAAAGTAAACTACCTGTTCTGCATACATTGCAACAGAACTGCTTTCTGTCACCCGCGTGATTCAAGAAAAAAGTAAAACTACTTACCAGCCATTTTCTTTCTCGACCTTCTGCTACTTAAATTAAATAAACAAAAAAATAAACTGTTACAGTTTAACTGTTTTTTGAAAACTTCAACTTCAAGAACCTAACTTGGTTTCTTGGCTACGTTACCTCTCTCTTACCAGCTATGGTGCGCGTGGCCACTAAAATCGGCTACCTTTCGGCTCCCTACTGGTTTAGCCGAGACAGGTATGATACGATCTGTATGTGACGCATCCCACCTATCTACTGAACGATGATGTATACCCCTGCCTGCGTTCATACCTGGCCGCCATTCGCCAGTCGCTCCACTCCTGTCAATTCTACCTTGGCCACAGACCAGAGAATTGCACATCTACCATTCAGGATCCTCGTTTACCACGGTTTACCAGCTCCGTCTCTATATTTATACTACATTGCGAAGTTTTATATCCATTTACCATTAGGCCACGACCATTTACCATTCCAGATCCTCGTTTACCACGCTCCGTTCTGAAATTACCAGGCTTTTACCATGCTTCAACCTATGTTACCGCAAATTACCAATGATTTACCGTCAGTTATTTTTTTTATAAATATTTTAACGTTTACCACCTGATTACCACCCCACATAGGGGCTTACCGCCGTTTACCACCAGTTTACCACATTTTAACACCAGTTTACCACATTCTACCACGATTCCTTCTCAGTGTGTTCGTCATCCCCACCATGCATCTTGCCTTGGCCATCGCCGCTACAGCACGCCAACTGCACCTACTCTTGTTCCCAGAGTTTCTCCGAGCGCGGCCGCTGCGCGGCCTGCGACACGCGAGGGTCGACGTTACAGTTGATCGAAGAGGCTCGGAGAAACTCTGGCATTACTCGGCAAAAGCGCTCAAATGCCCGTTTTCGCTATCTCTTTTCCCCGCAAATAGGTTAAACCAACAGCCGAAAACGAGGATACGATAATTTATTGCAAGCTGTGTAGTTAACGTAATGGAGCAAACTCGACGGAATATTCAAGGTATGACCTCTAACTATTATTTCTTCTTGCTCGCTTGCGAATGGGAGGCCTCTAGGGCCCTTTAAAACGCATGGCTGATAGGGTACTTTCGCAGATTAGCGCAAGCTAAGCGTGGTGGAGATGATGGATTAAACGCTCTATAGTTAACGGAATCGCTCAATCTCGACGGCATATTGCAGGTGTGAACTCTAACTTTTATTTCTTCTTGCTTGCTTGCGAATGGGAGGCCTCTAGGGCCCTTTAAAACGCATGGCTGATAGGGTACTTTCGCAGAATAGCGCAAGCTAAGCGTGGTGGAGATGATTGATTAAACGCTCTATAGTTAACGGAATCGAGCAATCTCAACGGCATATTGAAGGTAAGGGTCCCACCTAGCATATTTTCTATTGCAAGTAGTCATGAAAGTTGTGTAGAGGGTCCAAACGTAGAGGGCTGATAGGGTATGTCCGCAGATGCGGCATTACTGCGCTTACACTATTGATTTTAACCCCCCAAGGCCTCATCAATAAGAAATTATTTTCAATAGGGGTTTTATGCTGGTCCGAATTAATTTAATATTTTCCCTATGTATTGTTGGACATCGCGAGATCTACGAAATTAATTACTTTTAAAACTATTTCTTGTTCCTATTGGTATACGAGATCGACCCACACTTAATTAATATGTTAGCTATTACTTTGTTGCACCAGCAAGATCGACCCATAAATTAATAATTAACATTGATAATGCAGTCTTTCAGATACAGTATTGTATGGTGATATGGAGATATGTACAAGCTTACTGTACAATATCGATCTTTGTCTTACAGTACTGAACACTTATTATTAAGGGCACAGTAAGTCGTAGCACAGTTCACTTTAGCAACGAACGAAGCTGTGGATATTGCGGTGAGCTCTTTATCATAAGCGCTTACTGTATGATATTGTAGAACCTACGAAGCACGAGAACCAGAGGTACTGGCTTCTGCGGTGTCTATGGTAGGGGCGCAAGTGGCATCTGCCCCTTCTTTTTAGCACAGTTCTTTGCTTTCACGATTGCCCTGAGGTTGGTGCTAATGGTAGCGTGGAGCTCGATCGGAATAGAGCCCACGTCATCCCCCTCATCTAGTTCCCAGCAATAAACAAACTCGTCAGTGAAGAAATCACACCAAGCCGTGACGGGGTTCTTTCCTGCATAGAACCCGTCCTCCAAGTCGGAAAAGTCCATCACACGTGTCTTCGCGTTGCTGACGGAATTGGCACGTGGGCGGTACCACTGCCACTTTATCTTACTGCCCTCCAGGTCAAGATCCAGCACATGAAGCAGGTGCAAAGGTGGCGATTAATCATTAATTAATTTCGTCGCTATCGATTGTTGTATGTCGTGCGATGGAGATCTTTATTTAGTTTTGAAACTATTTCTTGTTCCTATTGACAGGGTCGATAGGCTCTGACATATTTATTTATTCACTATTGATTTGTTGGACATTTGTCGCTCGCGCGAGTTATTTAAGGGTAGGGTGCACGGTTCTCAAGAATTTAAAAATATTGATAACAATTTCCATATTTAAAACAATTAAAATTCAATTGTGAAGATGCCATCCTTATAAATTTATAGCGCCGAAAATCGCAACATGACCCCTTATTTTCATTGGCTAGGATCCAAGAATGGTGTGTTCGCCTTGATGTAAAAAAAACCTTGGGCAAAGTTAACGTGTAGATTTATTTATAGAAATTGTTTATCAGTTGCATATATTAAATCTGCAATACTTGATTTAATAAAAATTCTAGACAAAAATCTACACGTTAACTTTGTCCAAGGTTTTTTTTATATAAAGATGACTCACCATTCATGGATCCTGGCCAATAAAAATAGGGGGTCATGTTGCAAATTTTGGCGCTATAAATTTCCAAATTCAAATCAAAATTAATTGTAAATAGTGGTTGTTAGATATGGAAATTGTGATGTATCTATTTATCTTTTGGTCGAAAACGAAACCCAAGTGCACCCTACCCTTAATTTCTGAAAATTGTAAACGGATACTATAAATTTCCCCAATTAATTAATTATTTTTAAAATCAATAGTGTAAGCGCAGTAACCCCAATGAGCGAGAACGAGCACTCCAACCTCCATAGTTAACGGAATCGAGCAATCTCAACGGCATATTGAAGGTAAGGGTCCCAACTAACATATTTTCTATTGCAAGTAGTCATGAAAGTTGTGTAGAGGGTCCAAACGTAGAGGGCTTATGGACCCCACAGAGTTACAAACCCTAAATGTTTATTTTCGTCCATAAGCTCTGGGGACAAGAGTACAACTGCACCAGTGCTGTGGACTTATATAACCCTTGGGGTTATATAACCCTGATATAAGTGGGTATAACTATAACCCTGCCGAAAGGCCCCAAAATGGGTGTATAACCCCATACACTTGCGCGAAAAATTATTCAAAAATTCGATTTTTAAGATTTTCTAGAAAATTTTAAAATTTTTTGACCCCCCCTTTTTGGGCCCTTAACACTGTAGAGGCCGAATTAATTGATTTTACAGTGTTAAGGACCCATTTTGGCGTTTTGATTTGATTCTGATTATGTTTGATTGACAACCTTGCTCATGCATGCTCATGATGATATATTAGAGCTCTATGGCTTCCCTAAGGGAATGCTCTTATCGTAGTTTCTAAGGTTGGCCATTGCATGATCCAAAATCTAACTTTTAGATCTGTTTTGCTAAAAATATAAAATGGTTGATTTATTTTACCTTAAAAATTACAAAATTTTTAGTTTTTTAAAAATTTTAAAAAATTTTAAAAAATTTTAAACCCCCAAATAATTAATTTTAAAAATATGACATCTGTAGTTATACTTATATAACTATAACCCCCGATATAAGGGTTATATCGGGGGTTATATCGGGGGTTATATCGTGCCGATCTCGGAATTCATCCGATGAAGAATTGCAACTCACGCATATGCTTTCATAATCAGAAACTTGGAATGGGGTGACATGTGGCAGTGCCTTAGTTGCCGTGCCATGGGGTACGAGCGTACGACAGCGCCTTGCACATGCTCAAATTGCTCATGCCATGCCATGCCATGCCATGCCATGACGGTTATCTTTATATAAAAACACATTCATTGCCCCTGTCACGCATTTCACGTGAATAGTGAAATAATAACATACACTACACTCACAGTTCTCGAGAACGTAGGAATGATGAGGCTATCGTTCCCTGTGCTACTGTATTTCCTGTTGGGGTGCTCGCTGGTAGCTGCTGAGACCAACTTTACCGATGAGAACTCTACGTTTTTCGGCTTGCCAACTCCCTCACCTGACAACAGCCTTTATTTTGGCGGGGGGGATTCTTCGATGACGGACCTCCTCCTCCTCCAGGAGGTCCACCTTCCATCGACCGAGCGTTCTCTTACGTTGCTCTGCGGAGCATCCCAGCTGTGCTCGAGAATGATTACAAACCTCCAGACAGGCTGACCACTTTGAAGATCTCTTAATCGAAAACGAGATGGTAGACGCTCAGATGGCGGAGACCTTTGAGGAATGACTGCATACGATTGGCTGGTTTTCTTACCCTTTCTTTTATATGGTGCTTGATATTGTTTTTCTTACGTGGTTTTTATATGGTGCTTAATTTTTACGAGTGGTTTCAGAATTAGTTACAAGCAAGTTTAGTTGTCAGTATATGGACGATTGCTTAGTTTTGTTATATGGATTTATTTGATTTTATAGTATGCCATGCATATGTCACCATGCTATGACGTGTACCTTGTTGCATCGCTGCCATGCCATCACTTTGCTGTGCATAACAAAGCATAACTAAATTTTCGAGAAAACAACCCGAATTCAAGAAAAAACCTGATATAATTACATTATTCAAGGGTTATATAAGGTTATATAACCCTGATATAACCCTTATATAAGGTAACCTATAACCTATAACCCTAGGGGGTTATATCGGGGGTTATATAACCCCCAATATAAGGGTTATATCGGGTCCCAAGGGGGGTTATATACACCTAAGGGTTATATCCCCAAAATCGATATAAGTCCACAGCACTGAACTGCACCCTACCTGTCGTCCCACCAATCCTGGCGTGGGGGGTGGACCGTCATAGAGTTAAAGATACGCATAGGTCTAACTGATTTTTAAATCCTTGGCTTTACAGAACTTGATCATCTATAAAACTCTTCCAACTACACCCTTTCCCCTACAAGCTATATTGCATGAAATTCGGGTTTGGATAGATACAAAGTGAGGCGTGTGGCCAGACTTGGCACAAACATAGGTGCACCATCTCAGTCTCAATGACGCCGCAAGGTGCTCTCAGACTAATAGTTACGCCGAACGCCCACCCTAGCTCGGCAATAAGTTCATAGTACGTAATCGATGTCGAGCTTGAGATACGTCATCCGGCTATGCCGTGTATCTCTTTTCGTTATGGTACGTTCTTCGGGCATATTGTTTATTTCATTTGAGATGCTTATAATGCGCAACACAAACGCTCGGCAATTCTGAAACACGTCATTGCAACGTATGCGATGTGCTCTCGTGTTGCTCATCTCGAAGTACCAAAGAAAAAAAGAAAAAAAGAAAAAACTACGCCCATATAGGCGTTCGAGTATATATTTATCCTGGCCCTACTCTGGGCCCCATCTCGAAGTACCAAATCCTCTTTCAAATTGTTGTTGCACGGGCTGAAGTTGCTAAATGTTTCGAGCAGAAGCCTTAAGCTCCGTCCAATCTTGTCTCGAGTGTGCTGTAGCACTGTATAGCTTTTCGCTTCTCGGAAGAGAAAATAACAGCATCTCTTTGACGCTATTTCGTGAGTGCAGCTCAATCGTACTTTTGATATGCTGGGTTTGCAGGTTGGACAACTTGGTCCCGGACTTGTGGTACTGTGTGCGAGTGACCAAAATTCACGCTTTATTGGTGCTCATACGCACACTGACAACGCCTCGTCGGGAAGTGATTTCTTCGCCGCAGCTTCAAGTGATATCATTCCCAAGACACGCAACTCCGAAGGTATTTAAAACATCCTGGCACTCTTCAAAACTTCCAATGGAGTCTTTTGTTTTCTTATACAGGCCTTCCTTGTAGCACTGCACTACGGTCCACTCGCCGTGCTCTTATTTGACGGGGGCACTGCGTGGTGTGTCCTTATGATAGTTGATGACTGGGTCCTGAACGTTGATAACGATGCCCTGGTAGGGCCGTCACCGATTGGCCAAGTGGAAGCGTTTCCTTCGTCTCAAACTAAACCCGGAACACGGAAGATCCTACAAACCACAGGTGTGTTTATTGAACACTGGTGCCTTGCGTCTCTTGAAGTTATTTTTTTATAGTTACCATGGATACAAAAGGTACGTGTGTGCGCGCGGGGATGAGCCGTGTCTGGCTGCATAGAGTGTAGAGCGTGTTTACTTGAAGCGGTCCGACAATGGAGAGCGACATAATTCTCTGATGATAAAAGAGGTTATATTGCCGCAGAATGCACTGGCTGCCACTCGGGCACTAGCGGGCCATGCAAGCAAGACAACGCTGTCTGCTACGCATACTCCTCTGGTACAACCTGTCCAACTGGGACGACGGCGTGTAACTCAGGTGGGCACCGGCGATTGTGGAGTGAATATACAATAGGCCCTATCTTTTGTGTGGTTAGCCTAGGCTGCCTATGAGCACCAGTTTTTAGCATGAGCACGCCAGTACAAGTGCGCAGTACGAGCGCGCCTCAAGCTAAATTTCTGAATCATGCCTTGCACGCTATGAGTGTGCTTGCCATCATTATGAGCGCGCCGATTCTGACGCAGCAACCACCACGATTCGAGACCTGAGAGTTCTTGATAAGAAAAGAGAAGAAAATGTACGCTCTATTATGAGGCGTGGTGGCTGGTTACAGTGGGAGCCCTGCCCGTGACGTTCCGTATCAGGCAGGGAACAGGCAGTGGAGTCTAGGTGGTCAGGTGCTAGCCGGGTTATCCGGCAGTTCCGTTTATCACATGCTTCCTAAGGTGCTAGTTGAGATCCTAGCTTCACGGCTTCGGATCCCGGACTGCCACATACTGTGCACGTCGAACCCCAGAGCACTAGGATTTGGTTGTCGATTTTCTGTCTTGATGCCACCGTGTGTAAAAAGCACTCTGCCGCTGTCCCGCCAGATTCTGCTGCTCTCTTCGTCACGGTACAAGCTGACCGCTGCTGCCGGGATTGGACGTCTCATGCGTGACTCGAAGCCAAATGGCACGCTGCGTGATCCACTGCAACTTAGGAGCAACTGTGAGGGGACCGTCGGGGCCTGTCACAGCACAGCAAATTGGTGCTCGTGTGTAATAGCAGCAATTGAGTTCTGCTCCCAACAAAGATACATCGCACGTGGAGATAGGGGCCTTTGCAGGTACGGAGGGTCCAGAAACGTCACTTTTCGGCCAAAAACAAGTTAGGGTTTGGGTTTGGGTTCGTAGCATGCGAACCGTCACAGGTATTCACGATCTGAAAATTGCGTATTTTTTTTCAGCTCAATTCCAGTTCGTCGCAAAAAACCCGAGAACTCGAATCGAAGAATTGGATCATTGACATCGATCGCAAAACGGTGACGAAAGTGACGCTTTCGTCACCGTTTTGTGATCGATGTCACGACTTCAAAATTTCGGTTCGGGTTTTGGGGATTGTTGCATCAAACTACAATTGAGCTGAAAAAAAATACGCACTTTTCAGAACTTGAATACCTATAGCGGTTCACATTTTATGAGCCCAAACGCTAAGTGTATTTTGCAGTTTTCCAGCCTTTTTCTGTGAAAAAGGCTGTAACCTTTGGCCGCAGCTGGACCCTCGGTACCTGCAAAGGCCCATAGGCCTCCGCTTGGCGTTCCCATGATCCTTTGGTCTTGTCTCCTAATCGTTTTCAGTCATCATGAGGAGTGCGACGTCGAACTTGAGTCATTCTCACTGATCTGAGTAGAAACGGACGTCCCTTCTCGGGTTACAGTGTCCGTGACATGAAACGGCAGGAAATAGTACACGTCCTTTTATTGTGTAAGGTCCTAGAATATCTCCACCGTAGATTGTGAGTGGGACTACTATTTCATGAGTGCTCTCTGTGGCTACAATTAGTATAGCTTTTGGATGGAGCTGCTGTCAGGTTGTCAGAAGAGCTTCAATGACCTTTAGGCTTGAAGCAATAGAACTCCTCTCGAGCTGTTTGCTTCTACTTTCCGAGCAGCTCATTCCGGGCATCTGCTTGAGCAGGCAGGGTTGATATATTGGCAACGCAATGGAAGCCCTATAATCTATCATGTCTAACAGGAGGTTCTTGAACTCAATTTGAATATACTTGTATCAGCGTGTCGTATGGGCTGGCGTATAGATGAATCTATATTTATACCTGTCTTTTCTTTCTTTCTTTCTTTCTTTGTGGGATTCCAACTTTTATCGCCCGGAGGGCAACTGGCTGAGACTACAAGCAGCGAGGGGGAAGTACCTAGGTAGTAAGCTTTCCTAAGTTCTCACTATGTACTCATACACGTAGGCATATTCTTTTATCATATTGGAATAATATCATTTCGGTGTTCCAAGGATACGACTGGAAAATATATAGAGGATGGGTAGTTTTGGTTTTGTCAGTGATGACCGCTTTCTTCTGGGATCGGTGGCTTCATGCTAATGGCGGTGTGGGGTATGCTGGTTGTGGTAGCTACTTCAAGTCCAGCCTTGGCGCCAACCTCAAGTGAGAGCTCATCCACCTACACCGCTCCTTGGGAGTAAGCGTGCATCAGGCACGCGGAGCACGTGCACTACTGTGACCTCAGAAGTGCCGGGCCAGCATGGCATCCATGTGCTTCTGACAGTCCTGGCCCTTGCCTGCGACGTCGAATTCAGCACACACATCGGGACACTCGTTGAGATACTCCGGAGCTTACTGGATGAGAGCGGGATCCCCTAAGCCTCACTGTGTTTGTGTGTGTTTGTGCGTAGACTACGAAATAAAAGATTCAGGCATGTCGTGCAGCGCCCACAGTGGCTGTTCTACGGTGACTTCACTGAGTGAATGTGAACAGGCGGCGTCGGAATTGTCCCTCTCTGACACAGATGCAGGATCTCGCAACCAAGCAGGCTACCCGATTGGATGTTTTTGGAATACCAGGAAGAGTAGATTATTGTTCAATACAGCGAGCTCAGCCACACAGGGGTGTAGATACAGATCGAAATGCATCTGCAGATGCGAAACCTTCTCCCCCACCACCATGTCCCCCACCTCCCCCACCTCCCAGCCTACTACCATCTCACCAATAACTTTACATCCTGTTACCAGCTCACCCACAGTGTCTCCCACCACCTCCGTGCATCCTACCACCATCTCACCCACCACCGTGCATCCTACCACCATCTCACCCACCACCGTGCATCCTACCACCATCTCACACCACCGTGCATCCTGCCCACGCCACCGTGCATCCTACCACCATGTCACCCACCACCGTGCATCCTACCACCATCTCACCCACCATCACCATCACCACCACCATCTCACCACCATCTCACCCACCACCGTGCATCCTGCCACCAACTCACCCACCACCGTGCATCCTACAACCATCTCACCCACCACCGTGCATCCTACCACCATCTCATGGGGGGGCCATCGTCTGACGAACGATGGTCGGCATCCTGGGCCTCTTTAGGCCTGACCTCCCCGCGGTCCCCCCCGGGCGTGCGTCGCAGACGGCGAGCACGGCGAAAGGATGCAGAGTGTCACACCTTGGTCTAGGCCAAGGTCCGAGGGGCAATACCCGGCCGGCGGGCTGGGGATGCGCACGGCCTCCTTTTTTGGAGGTCCCCCTTGAGGCTCGCAGTGTGGTGGAACTGCGGGGCCGGTGTGCGTGCGGCTGGAAGGGACTCACCTGTCCGGGATTTTTCCAGGGGACCTTGGGTGAGGACCTCCAGCCCCCCGTCTCTCCGGGGCGTCTTCACTTGGCGCAGTGGGCGCGAGTGTCGATGAGAAAGGGGGGCATCCGAGAGCACAGGCTGCAGGGACAATCTTCAGCACGGCGTGGATAGTTTCCCTGTTTCTCTGCTGGACACCAGGTACACCGCGGCAGGTCGCCGGTCAGGAGTACCTGGGAGGTACCCGGTGGCAATGGCCATCGGGGCATAGGAGGGGTCCTTTTTCCAGCAGAGATTCATACTCACACGAGCGCCACTAGTGTTGCGGGCTTGGACCGTGGCCGGGTGGTGGTGCCCTCCCAGCGTTTCGACGCACCCCAGCTTTCAGCCCCTCCTTGAAGAAGATTATGATTATGAGTACGGACGATGAGAACGACGATTTGCCGCCTATGGGCGGCGCGCTCCCGGTGCCTTCTCGGAGAGCACAGCGGTCGAGGAGTGGTGGTGCCGCGACGGTCAGGAACTCACCCATTGAGGTGGGCCGTACGACTGGAGCGGCACGTGGCGGTGATAGTAGGCTGCATGCCGGGCGCGCGAGGCGGACGATTGGGCAGCTTTTGCGGCGAGCAGCAGATGAAGTTGCAGGGCCTGGTCCGGCACTGGTACCCAGTGCCGCCCCCACTGGGCCGCGGACCCGGGCCCAGGCCAGGGACGGCCAGGAGGTGCAGCAGAGGCCGCGGCGGCAGCAGTGGCAACGGCAGCACCAGCACCAGCAGCGACCTCACCAGCGCCAGCAGCAGCAGCCGCACCGGCGGCAGCAGCAGCGGGGAGGTCCGGCAGGGGCGGCTCTGGCGACTGGTAGTGTGGTGGGGTCAGGTGGCAGAAGGACGACGAGATCGGTGAGCGGGGTGGCAGGCGGGCCAGCTAGCTCAGTGGCGGTGGATGGGACAGCCTCGGTTGGGGTGGCGAGAGGTGGTCAGCCGGAGCGGAGGCGAGCGCAGCGGCCGGCAGGGGCTGTGGCGGACGAGGGTGTGTCCGGCGGTTCACCCAGGGCTGGCGAGCGAGCGGGGAGACGGCCTGGTCGGGGCGCGAGGGCTAGAGAGGCACAGCGGCGGACGCGCTCGGTGAATGACATGGCTCGGGAGGATGAGGTAGCTCGAGATGTTGACGGGCCAGGTCATAGCGGAGGGGAGGCTATGTCGGGGCGGGGCCCGGGCGACGCCTCGGCTGACACGGCCTTGGCTGGCGATGCCCATGGGGCCGCAGATGAAGCTTTGGCGTTTGATGCGGGCGCGGACCTTGGCGGAGGAACCCTGGGGTCTCCGCCGGTGCCTGAGGGGCTTGCGGGGTTGCTCAGCTCGCCGGTCAGATCGGTGGGAGGCGGCTTGTTGGACTGGGGTGCCTCCGGGGCCTCGGAGGAGCTGGGTGCCGTCTTTGGCTCTGTGGGGCTCGAGTTGGAGGAGTCCGCCGTGTCCTTGGGACTCGCTCTTGATCCTACTCCAGATGATGCCCCTGCGGTGGATGAGCCGGCTGGGGTGGATGCGGGCTCGCCGGCGGGCAGCGCTGCGAGTGAGCGAGCTATGGAGCGGTCGGGTGGGCCCCGCCAGGTCAGGAGCTTGCCCTCGGGGGTGGGCTGTGCGGCCGGGGCGGTGGGCGGGACGGCGAGCAGCAATAGGTCGACGAGGAGCACGGCGAGCAGGGGCAGGCAGCGCAGCAGAATGGCGGACGGCGACGGGGAAGCTGGTGCGGCGGCGGCAGGTGCAGCGAGGACCGATGTGGGGACGACGATGAGGGTGACGAGGTCGGTGAGCAGAGCTGCAGGGCGGCAGCAGACGCGAGTGCCTGGAGACGCTGGAGAGGCGGTCGGGGTGCCCGGCGGCACAAGCGGAGCTGGAGGACGAGCTGGCGGGCGGCCCAGGCGGGCTCGCTCGGTGGAGAGCCTGTTCCGGGGGGGCGTTGTTGGGGGGGTGATTGATGCCCACGTGGAGGCGGTGGCTTCCGACCCGCAGGCCGTCTCCTGTCCGGACACCGGTGGAGGGGGTCTGGATTCCCCGCCATTGCCGAGTGGATTGGTGGGACTGCTTGGGGTGGAGAGTCCTGCCGTGTCCTTGGGGCTCACCTTTGATCCTACGCCGGGGGCTGCCCCTGATGAGAGGGAGCGTGCTGAGGTGGCTGTGAACTCGCTGGTGGATGACGGTGCAGAGGAGCGGGCAGTGGAGCGGCTGAGTGGACCGTTTGGCGCGCTCAGTTCTTCGGCCGTGGCGGTGCCAGCCCGGGGGCTGAGTTCTTGGATTGGGCCGCTCTTCACGCCGGTGGACGCGCAGTGGTGCGGACACGACATGACTGAGATGCCCCCCTCGGGGGTGGTGGACCGAGAAGGCAGTCCGGCCACTTACTCCTGGCTGTTCTGCCCCATGATCCTGGATGCGGTGGGGTGGCCGGAGGCCTTCCCCAGCCTGCCCAGGACGGCCAGGTGGACTCAGTTGGCTAATGCGCTTGGGCAGGCCTTAGCGGAGGCGGGCATCACCCTGGACATTGTGGGGGGATATGTCCTCGAGGGGGGCCCTGCCCCATTCCACATGACGGCCGAGAGGCAGGAGCAGATCATTGGCATGGCTGGCGAGGCGGGTCAGTTGGTGCAGGCTTTCGGGCTGGAGGTGGTGAGGCAGGCCGGTGCGGTGCAGGGTGGCAGGCCGGAGGCCGTCGGCGGGGATCAGGAGCAAGAGGCGAGCTGCCTTGTGGGGTTTGCGAGCAGTCGGGGATACCAGCGGCCACGGGGGAGAGACCTGGTGGGTCGCAGATTGCGGTTCATCTATGCGTCTGGTCCACGGGTTGCGACGGTTACCGAGTACCAGACCTCTGTCAGAGGTCGGGGTCTGCATGTGATCCAGTGGGATGACACTGTTGGGGACTTCACAAATTTTGACATCTCGAATAGCCGCGTCCCAATTGAGTTCCTCTCGGCAGATGGTACCCAGGTTCTGTGGCGGCACAGGAGAGCGGAGGACATGAGGGCTGAGGGGTCTCGGCAGCGGCTGGCGGACCCGGGCGGGCCTGGGCGGCGGGCGGGTGACGTGCCGCAGGCCGCTAGGGCGTTGGCGGTTGAGGCCTGCGAAACGCCTGTGGTCGAGAGCGAGGCCGCCGTTGAGGTGTCGGGTACCCCGGGTGGAGAGTTTGCTTTGCTTGATGCTAGTGCTCTTGAAGCGCTCCTGCGTGGTGAGGCTGAGGGTGCCGGCGCCTCTTTTCGCCACGAGAGTGTCCTGAGCCGGGACCTCACTGCTGATGAGGTTGACGGGGTCGGTCAGCACCTGCGTCCCCCTGAGGTGGTGAGGCTGCATGAGGGGCGGTGGCACCTCGCTATGATGGTGGGCGAGGATGAATTTGACCTCGGCGATGGGCTCGTCCAGGGTGCTACGGTGTCAATGACCTTGCGGGCGGCGTGGGATGCCATGCAGGAGGCCCGGGCACAGCTTGGTGATGACGTCCACGGCCCGCTGCCTGAGCGTGACGTTGTGGTTGAGGAGCTGGCTCTGGCGCCGAGTGGCTTGAGTGCGAGTGAAGCGGCGACCGCCCTCACGGCTTTTCAGGTGCAGGAACCGGAGGAGCTTGGGGATGAGTGCTACATTTGCGGTCAGGATTGGGAGCCGGGGCAGGGTGCGGTGAGGTGGCCGTGCTGTAGGCGTCCCTGCACTCATCAGATCTGTGGCGCGAGGTGGCTGGTGCAGCGTGACTCTTGTGGGTTGTGTAGGGCTTCACCGGGGGAGGCGATGAGGTCCAACAGAGCGGCACAGGCGGGCTTGGCTGCTAGGCGGGCGGCGCGGACTGGCTGGGGGCCAGAGGTGGTGGGAGAGGGTGCGGCTGTTATTGGCGCAGGCGGGGGCGGTGGCGGCATTCCTGGACGGCCTTTGGGTGTGGTGTCCCCAGTTCCTGTCGTTGTTGCTCCGCGGCGTGCGGGAAGGCGGAGAGCTGCGGAGTATGACGGTGACCCGCCTCCGGGTGAGGATGAGCCTGCTTTCCGGTGCCCGGTCTGTACTGCCCGAGTGAGCCCCAACCCGACGCGGATGTCCCGTCACCTGCGGCAGCACCACGAGCCTGATGACTATGCGTTGACGGACCTTTCGGCCTTTGGGTGTGCGGCCTGCCCGAGGTGTGAGGTTGCCTACGCCAGTGGTGCGCCCCTCACCTCCCACTACTCGACGTGCTCCTCGGTGGTGGAGGCAGGCGAGGGTGCGGGTGGAGAGGCGGGGCCAGGAGTGGCTAGTCGGGTTGGTGGGACACCTGGAGCCTCTCGTGGCAGACGGCAGGGGGCTGAGGTCCCGGCTGACCCGGTCGTTCCGGACGCCTCGTGGGAATGGCTGCGTGGGCTGGACCTGGCGGAGGTGTTTGCCTGCCCCCTGACCACGGCTAGGCATGTTCCCAAGCGGGCGAGGAACCAGTTCGCAGAGGCCATGCGGTGGGTGATGCGAAGCCTCGGTAGTGGTGATGAGGACTTCTGGCGCCTTCTCGGTCTTGCTCCGCGGTTGCTGCTTGGCTCGATTCCTGAGGCCAGGAAGAAGTCCCTCCCTGCGGAGGTGGTGCGCGAGCGGGTCAGGCGCTTTCTTGCAGGCGATTGGGAAGAGCTGTACCGGGTGTCGGTTCCTTCAGCTCCGGCCTGGCCAGGGCGGGCTTCGGAGGAGCGGGCCTTTGCTGATGTGGTGAGCTTGGTGAAGGAGGGACAGCTCTCGAAGGCGGTCCGGCGGCTTGACCCTGGTGCCCTTGCTCCCCTCGTTGAGGAGACATTGGAGGCACTTAGGGACCTTCACCCGGCTGGGGACGGCCTTCCCGGCAGAGTGCAGGCTGCCCCGTTGGAGCTTGAGGAGGCGGCAGTCGAGGCTGAGTGCAGGCGTCTTCCAGTGGCCTCTGGGCCGGGCTGCTCCCAGTTGAGGTTCGAGCACATCGGGGTCATCTTCGGCGGGGGTGATGGATTGCCTGCCATTAAGCATGCCTGCGAGCAGTTTGTGGGGGACAGAGTGCCGGCGGGTGTGCTGCCATGGATCATGGGTGCGAGGCTGGTGGCTCTTCTGAAACCTGGCGGTGGGGTGCGCCCGATTGCGTGCGGTGAATCGTTGCGGAGGCTTGCGGGCAAGGTGGTTTGCAGACAGATGCGGACGAGATGGGCTACCTACTTCAGCCCGCCGCCCCGAGAGGGGGCTGCCTCTTCGGCGGCTCAGCTTGGAGTGGGGGTGCCAGGTGGGGCGGAGGTGTGCGTGCACACGGTTCAGGCGTTGCTTGGGGCGGACCCCTCGTGGTGTGACTTGGCACTTGACTGTAAGAACGCCTTCAACACGGTTAAGCGCAGCGTGATCTACAAGGAGGTCAGCGACAACTTCCCGGAGCTTTTGGGTATGGCGGAGAGCAGCTTCAGACATCGGGCTCGCCTTGGGTGGCAGGGGGCTGATGGGAGGTTCAGATGGGTGGAGTCGGCAGAGGGTGCCCAGCAAGGTGACCCGTTGGGCCCCTTCTTCACTGCTGTTGCTTTGCAGCCGGCCCTCCAGGCCACTCTGGACGAGCACCCGGACGTTTTCATCATGGCGTACCTCGATGACATTCACATCATAGGGCCGCCGGATAAGGCCCGGGCGGCGTATGGCACCATTGTCCCTCTATTGAGGGCTGCGGGGCTTGAGCTGAATGTCTCGAAGAGCACGGTGTACAGCCCTGCCGGTGCTTGCCCGGAATTTGCGGACGTGGTGGACGGTGGTGGGGCGCCAATGCCGGGGTCGGTGACTCCCTTGGACGGGGTCAAGGTGCTGGGCATACCGGTGGGGTCTGACCGATGGGTCGCCGACAAGTGTGTCGAGATGGCTTTTGCGGCCGGGGCCGTCCTCCCTAAGCTTGCCCGTCTGGATGATCCTCAGGTGCAGCTCCTTCTCTTGAGGTTCTGTGCTCATCCGCGCTTCATGCACCTGGTCCGGGGGGTCCCGCCCCACCTGCTTGTGCGGGGGGCCCTGGCCCACGATAATGGGATCCAGGAGTGCCTTCAGGAGGTGGCGGGGAGCCCTTACCCGCTGGGAGAGGAAGCGGTTGCCCTCAGCCAGTTGCCTACCCGGTGGGGAGGGCTTGGTCTCTCTTCGGCGCAACGCCTGGCCCCGGCTGGGTGGCTTGGGTCATGGGCCCAGGTGTGGGGGCGAATGGTGGTCTTGTTCCCGGCGGTGAGGGATATGTTGCCACACCTTGGTGCCCCGGAGGATTCAGAGGTCGGAGAGCATCCATTGGCGGCGGGTATGGTTGCGGCGATGGGGGACGTGCGAGGTGCGCGGGCTCGAGTGGTGGAGGCTTTGGGTGCGGGACATCCCGTGCCGGAGAGCTTGAAGGTGCCGGAGGAGGCGCCGGTTTGGGGGGGATTCGGCTCAAGTCAGCCAACGCGTCAGAAGGAGCTAACCAATTATCAACATGGTTCCGACTGGCTGCGCTTGTTTGAAGGGGCGAACACCTCTGTCCGGGCCCGGTTGCTCAGCCTCTCCCGAGATGGTGCTACGGCACACCTCAATGCTCTCCCTCATGATGGTGGATTCCGCATGCGGCCCACTGCTGCAGTCATCGCGTTGTGTCTTCAGCTTGGGGCTTCGATTCCCCTGGTTCGGGAGGTCTCGGCTGTTGGCACGGGTAGCTGTGCGTGTGGTGAGGTTGTGGACGACTTTGGGTACCATTACTTGGCTTGCAACAGACGGGGGATGTTCACCTACCGGCATGATGCAGTCCAAGATGTTCTTTATGAGATGCTGCGCAAGGTGTTTGACCCGGCTTCGGTGAAGCGCACCCACGTCTATCACAGGAGCTATTCCCCGCATTGGAGGCCGGACATCACGGTGCTCAACTTTGATGGGCGGGGGAGACACCTGGTCATCGATGTTGCGATCGGCTTTCCTTGTGCCCAAACACATGTGGATGGGGCAGCTCGCGTTCCGTTGCACACTGCAGCGGCGCTTGAGCGGCAGAAGGCTTACACGTACGGTGATATCAGTCCGCACAGGTTGGTGGCTTTTGCCATGGAGGCCTTTGGTGGATTGGGGGAGCAGGCCAAGCAGCTCTTGCGGGACTGCGCTCGCAGGAGGCAGGATCGGTTGGGGCCGGAGATGGCTTCGGCGACGTGGTCTACACCGACATTCGAGTCTTATTGGGGGCAGAGGATCATGGTGGCGTTGCACAGCGCACAGGCCTTCGGGCTTCACGGCAGGGCCCTTGAGGACTACCCTCAGTAGAGGGTTTCCCTCGGTAAAGCTCTTTTTACGCATGGCCTCCTCCACCACCTCCACCACCACCTCCGCCTTCACCTCCACCGCCGCCCCCACCTCCACCGCCCCCCACCCCCACCCCCCCACCTCCACCTCCACCACCATCTCACCCACCACCGTGCATCCTACCACATCTCACCCACCACCGTGCATCCTGCCACCATCTCACCGCCACCGTGCATCCTACCACCATGTCACCCACCACCATGCATCCTACCACCATCTCACCCACCACCGTGCATCCTACCACCATCTCACCCACCATCTCACCCACCATCTCACCCACCATCTCACCCACCTCCGTGCATCCTACCACCATCTCACCCACCACCGTGCATCCTACCACCATGTCACCCGCTACTGCAGCCCCCACCACTGAAGCACCCACCACAAATCTCCCAACAACAATCCCAACAGCTTCTCCAACCAAGACTCCAACCGTCTCCCCGGTCTCCTTGGTGCCGACAGCGTCACCGACCTCCAGCCCTACTACAGGTGAGGATATGTTTGTCGGTGCCTGCCTTCCCTCTGCCGTAGCATGGAGGTGAGCATGCGAATGGTTCACGGATACCTGCAGTGGCGCCAAGCCTAAGTGTGCAAGCCGGGATGCTACGGCGCGGATGCTGAGTGCCACACACTGCGGCCACCTCAGGCCCCAGCCACATCTCGCTCATCTGACCTGTGATCACGTCGCCATCTCTCCGTGCCCTGCTCTCCCTTGCAACAGCTCAGGCGCAAAGTTGCCATTTCCACATCCGTGCATCGTTGCGAAGGGTGAACTGGTCAAAGTACGGCATTGCCTCCTAAGCTGCACTGATGCCTTCATCCCGCTTTCAGTCATTCATTTGTTTGGGAGAGCTAAGGGATGGTGCGGCGCTTAGGCTCTCCAATTACTGCTGCGCCAAGCCTCACCCCTCCACCACCTCCATCTCCGCCCCCGTCTCCTCCTCCACCCCCTCTCCACCCCTCCCATGGTCACCATTGGATCTGGTGATGCAAATGAGGTGGCGATATACTATCAGGCCACCCCAGAGCTGACATGCCTCCGTGTGCTCTTCAACTCCACTGTCGCCCCTTCTGCGCTAAATGTAAGCACTGTCAGCGGGCCCGCTTCGCTGTCGTGGGGCATGGATGCCTACTCCTGCAATGGGGAGTCGTGCGGCGTGGACCTCTGCGGTAAAAGCCCCTTCCCCCCCCATCCCCTCAGACCTCAGACTATGCATCTGCAATGAGGGTAGTCTCCAGAACCGACATAACATTCCTGTATGCTCTTCTAGCTTTATCATTGTGTCGTCGCATCATATAATCATTGCGCCATCTTGTCATTGTGCCATCGCCTCATCGCTGTTTTAGTTGGAAGACTCGGTGCCCAGGATACTCGCAGAATGACTTGTTTGCGCCAGTTCGTGAAACTTCAATAGTTTCCGAACCGACTCTTCAGATTCACTTTGTGACACTTTACCAAATGTAAACACTGTGAACTTCCGAACCGACTCTTCAGATTCACTTTGTGACACTTTACCAAATGTAAACACTGTGAGCTTCCTAACCGACTCTTCAGATTCACTTTGTGACACTATTTCGATGTCTCCTTTGACGACCGAAATTCCCTTTTGCATTCACAGTTCAAAATGCAATACAAAACAGTCGATCCGCGAATTTCTAAATTCTGGATCTGTCTCGACTCTGTCGATCTTCGTTCACGACTCCGTCGCCGTCTTTCAACCGGGAAAAAATATTCTTTTTTCCTCTGCAGGCCAGAAAAAATATTTTCTGTACATACAATATTGTTTCTGTCCCCTCGAAATTTTCTCCCCCCGTACTACCCGAATAATTCCGAAGCTCGCTTCGCTGCGTTCGGAATTATTCACATTAGAACTAGCCGGGGAGATAAATTCCGAACTGTTGGTGGTGTTTAGATAACACCGTTAAGTTAAGCATTGAGTATCCTCCGGGGTTGGCAACGAAGGGTTGCTGCTGAGTCAGCCCAACTGCAGGGGTTCACACTAACCTGCAAGTCAACTCACCAACCGGGCTGGCGCTTCAGCTACCCAACCACCTCAGAGGCTGGCTGGCAGATTTGACCCGACTCGACCAATGCGCCTCCACTCTCTTCATTCTGTCAGCTAGCCTCCGAGGCAGCTCCAACCGACGTCCCTTCGTCAGCTGCTCATACCTCTGGTGTGCATTGGACAGTCCCCCTGCAACTTAATCAGCAGGTGGTCTACTCCAACATTAAAGGCCATTGTGGCTCCACCTCTTCAAAAACTGTGGCCTGCATACTGTGCAGGATCCACTCCAATAGCTGTTAGCAGGTTTTTCATTTCTTTCACGAAAGTCACATGTTTCATGGTCATCATCTTGCCCCCAGCCCCTTTCCACAAGAAGGCTGGACTCTCCGACTGCGCCAGAGTTTCACGGAAGCATTGTTCCACGGCTGATACCGGACACAACATCCCGTCAGTAGCTCTCATTGCCACCACATGGCTCCGTTCTCCGAACCGGATAACCTTCGAATGCACAATTCTTACCCAGAATGTGCTCCCCTTCCTCTGGAGGGCCCTTCTACAGTGAAAGGCATCAAGTTTACCAACACAAACATTGTCTTGTCTAAGCAAGCAAAGCAACGCAGTCAACATAGCAGCCCACAATGTCACCATATTAACATTCTTGAAATTCATTACAATATACATTCTGGCTAGCAGATTCAATGTAATAGCAAGTTTTGGTCTCGGTTTGTCTCCGAAGATCCTCCGAAGGCCTCTCATGGCCTGAGCTACTCTGTAGCGGTGACTCATTGACACCCAAGCATGGTTCATTTAAGATGTAATTTCGAATTCCGGTTGTGTAAGCCTTCAATGTCGATACCCGACAAGTTTGAGACTGAAAAACAAAATATGCTACTAAGTCCGAATCTGAAACCGGCACTACCGGCCCTTCTCCAAATCTAAGCATAAATCTGACAAAGCTCCTCTGCCCGGTCGTGTGACCCTTCTTGGTGTTTTCCGCATCAGCAGCTTCCAACACCCATCGGACTCTGTCCTTCAGCCATGCATTTCTTGGCTGCTCACTGTCCTCTGCAACTTAACACCGACCCCTCCCCGATTCAGCTGCTGCCCAATTGCCTTCCAGGCCTTGCCTTTAGGCTTTTGAGCCGGGCACCAAACCACCACTACCGGCCACTTCGTGTTGCCACAATCCTTTCTACCTCCATGCATTCCATTCGGTGAAGTGAACACTGCCGATTTTGCCGGAATCGACTCCACTACAATCAACAACCCGGCCTCGATTGCCGGCAGCACAATCTCTAGCCAAAAGGCTTCTGTTGTCCAAAACGGCAACACAAATAATGCGGATGTCGTACCCGGCCTTGCCATCTTCTCCTTCAAAAAGTGAGACAAGATCTCAAACAATAGAGAGTTCGGGGGATTGCAATACACATTCATACCCCTCCACTGCTTCTTAACTCCTATGCTGGTATTTACCCCGGAAACGGGGAAAGATTAATTGACATATTCCTTGAATTTTAGCCCCATAATACCCCTCTAGGGACCCCCAATGGCCTTGGTGGGTATGTCGAATGGACCGCATGAGAACCCCCGCCAAATATATGTAGGGTCTTTCAGCGAAAACAATGGTATGACAAAGTTCGAATGGTATGTCGACCAAAGAGGTAATGAAACCCATGCTAGCATAGGAGACACGATTCTCCCCTCGACCAATACCGGAAGCACCTCGAATTCGCTCCGTCCTCGTCACAACATGCATCTACAGCAAAAGGGCCAAATCTCCTACATTTGGACCACAACCAGTCATTCACCATCCAATCATCCAGATCCCTCGGGACACCCTCCCGGGGCCACTCCTTCAACAACTCCCTGAACCTCTTCATTTGACTCCGGCTCAGCGCATCAGCTAGGCTATTTGCCTTCGTCGAAATCCTCTTCATGACCAACCTCACATCATGTTTCACTGTCAACAACAAGATCTCTTTCAGCAATGGCACAGCCGTTGCTTTTCCCCACAGGTTCTTCGTCATGAGCCGGGCAGCTTCATTGTCGCTCCACAATACCACCTTGCACCCTCTCAACAGATGCCCCCACTGCTTGAGGGCCCAGAAAATCACAAACAATTCGAGATAATTGATGTGACTGGATGCCTCGTCCCTGAAAGGGCTATATGCATGCACCTTCCACTCCCTGATCTCTTCCCACTTCACTGCAAACCATCTACCATTGAAGAAACCACCATCCCCCGTTCACAACTTCTTCCCCTGCTGCATCCACAGCAAAGAAGTCCCTGACCACAGGTCTCCTGTTGAGCACCCCAACCTGCCCATTGTACTCCTTCAAGAGTTTGCTACCACAACCACAACCACAACCACAACAAGCCCTTTCCAAACCCTCCAGGCATCTTCCCATATGCACACCCGTGTTTCCTTGCCACGGCCAAAAAGTCATACCCTGACCTGAGAAACATCTATGCCCCGTACACGACCCGAGCACAGAACAGTAACTGTCCCACTAGCCTCTCGGCTTCCTTTACTCTCACTTTCTGCAGGGCTGCCATTGCCCGACAGGCCGAAGCCACCCTCTGCACCCTGTTCTCGTCAATGCTCATTGACACCACTCCCAGACCAGACTGATTGGACTGCAGACGAACTCCTAAGAAGACAATGTCTTGCCGGGGGCCCTCAACTTTCTCAGGGGCAACCTCAAATCCTAGATACTCTACCAGCTCAAGGAGATACTCGAATCCTCGCTGACAATCTGCCTCTGTGTCTGCCACGAGCAGAAAATCATCCAAATATACCACTACTCCGGGAATACCTGCCCTCTGCAACATCTTCTGCATAAGATGTGTGATGTCATAAAACTACCCGGGGGCTGCACGAAGCGCAAACGGGAATCGAGTATCCACCCTCACCACTTCCTCAAACTTGCTAGTTAGCATCCTAAACAAGTGTGGAGCCACTCCAACAAACCGATATGCACTTTTCAAGTCAATCTTTGCCATAAACGAATATGACTGCATCAAGGCAAAGGCAGCCTCAACCGACTGAAACTCCCTTTTGTCAATCTCACAATTCTCATTCACTGACAACCCTGTCGAACGAGACAAGTCGTGAACAATTCTCTCCTTCACGTTTCCTTCCACCACTCGAAACACAATCCCGAGTGCAGACAATCCTACTACTTGCTCCTCAGTAGTACGTACCATCCTGCCGGCATCCTCCTCCTCCTTGCTGGAGCTTCTTGGCGACCTTCGCCATTGACTCCGGCGGCACGTACTTGTATACGGTGAAGAAACTGTCCGGTTCGGCCTGCTCCCAGCTGAACCCCGTGGCCACTCCACGGACCACTTCCTCCGCCCCCGGCAGCCCCCAGGCTGCCTGCGCCCACCTTTCTGCCAGCATCGTCAGTGGGGACACCACTGCCCCCACTTCCTGCACGTTCTCCATGTACTTGAGGTGGTCCGCCTCCTCAATCCCGTATGACACGAGTGACACACCGACCACTGTGAACAGACTGAGAAAGTTTGCTGACCAGCTCCTTCTCACTTTCCTGACCGGACTCTCCACCTTCCTTTCCTTTGGCTCGGCCATTCCCTCACCAGGCTCCTCCTCTGGTTCCTGTGCCGGCTGGCAAACCGGCTTTTCCTCTCTCTCCACGGCTAGTCACTTATTGCAAGCAGACCTGCCGTGATCTGAACTCTTACAGCCCTTACATATATGAATCCACCCACAATCTTTTCCCTTCTTGCACCCTTCCTTCTGAAAAAACTCACAAATCCCAACCGTGCCCTTCTTTTCCTTCTCCGAAATCTTCCCATTCTTCTGGTGGGAACCTTCTCCTCCGCTGCTTAACATCGGCACGAACTGATACTGAAACCTGTGCCCCAGCTCGATTGGGCACCACGACTTCACCCTTCCTGCTGCGTAATCCTCCCTCACTTCTGCGTCAAAGTCATACACGTCTGCCCACGCATACCTCTCGCTTCATAATCCACTGAACGCATTTCCGATACTCCAGACGCACCGACACTTCCATCCCGTCCATCATCTCCATCCTCAGCGCTAAAAACTCATCTTTAGTCAACCGCGGAACCGAGACCGACCGCAACTCTCCCGTCACCGGGTCAGGAACCACCATCCTACGGGACTTTCACTTCGCCCTTTCGCGCAAGCTGAAAAGGGAAGCATCACCTTTCTCCGCGCTTGCCTTGTACCCGGGCAGCGCCTGCTTCAGGAAGCTGTCCATTCTCGCCTTCAACTCTCGGTCTGTTGCCAGCTCTGCCGGCTGCACCCCCGCACGCCCCCCCGCCTGCTTCTTCTTCGCCTGCTCCTCGACCACCTCGCCGAAAATAGACTCATCCACGTCCGCTTCCTCCTCAATCAAATCCTCCTTGCGCTGCGCATTCTTCTCCTTCTCGTTCTCGCCGTCCTCCTCCTCTCTGGACCGCTTTCCGCTCCCCCGCGATCTCGTGTTTACCGACACCTGCGGTATTTCCGGCAGCTCGAATCCGAAGTCCGTCACCAGCACTTCCACGCAGCCCTCCAGCGCGCCGCACAAATCCGTGACAAACTCCGCGCGCTGCCTGTACAATGGAGCCAAGGTGGCTTCCACTACCGCACCTTCCACCATTGAAGACGGCGAGAACGCGCCGTCGCTCATCCCGTCTTTCAGCAACTCGACAATCCAGGTAGCTTTCGCTGCATTCGCCCAGTTCATGACTCTGTCTATGGCAGGTGCGACGCTCTTGCACTTCCCAGTGCATGGCCCCGTCTTTCCATATGCAACATACGCAACATACGCAATCCAACGAGCAAATCGGAATAGCAGCTCTTCAGGTTCGACGCGGACCTCGCTCCGCCTGCATCTCCGTTCTGCTCCGTAGCCGTTTTGTAAATTTAAACCGTTGAAAATTCAAGCGGGAAATGAGACTTTTTAGTTGGTAGACTCGGTGCCCAGGATACTCGCAGGATGACTCGTTTGCGCCAGTTCGTGAAACTTCAATAGTTTCCGAACCGACTCTTCAGATTCACTTTGTGACACTATTTCGATGTCTCCTTTGACGACCGAAATTCCCT
This sequence comes from Cymbomonas tetramitiformis, assembly GCA_001247695.2. NCBI lineage: Eukaryota > Viridiplantae > Chlorophyta > Pyramimonadophyceae > Pyramimonadales > Pyramimonadaceae > Cymbomonas > Cymbomonas tetramitiformis. The sequence continues at coordinate 33,750 of LGRX02001933.1, forward strand.
TTTGCATTCACAGTTCAAAATGCAATACAAAACAGTCGATCCGTGAATTTCCAAATTTTGGATCTGTCTCGACTCTGGCGATCTTCGTACGCGACTCCGTCGCTGTCTGTCAACCGGAAACAAATTGTTCTTTTTTCCTCTGCAGGCCAGAAAAAATATTTAAAGTACATAAACATTTTTCTGTCCCTCGAAATTTCCTCCCCCGGTACTACCCGAAAATTTCCGAAGCTCGCTTCGCTGCGTTCGGAATTATTCACACGCATCATAATGTCATTGCGCCATCTTGTCATTGTGTCATCGCCTCATCGCATCATAGTGTTATCGCGCCATCGTGTCATTGCGCCATGGCCTCATCG
>LGRX02001933.1:36027-71117 GCA_001247695.2 Cymbomonas tetramitiformis
GTCATTGCGCCATCTTGTCATTGTGTCATGGTCTCATCGTTTTATAATGCCATTGCGCGCCATCTTGTCGTTGTGCCATCGCCCTATCGCACCATATTATCATTGCGCCATGTTGTCATTGTGCCATCGCCTCATCGCACATCATAGTGTCATTGCGCCATCTTGTCATTGCGCCATCGCCTCGTAACGCATCATAATGTCATTTGCGCCATCTTGTCATTGTGCCATCACACTCATCGCATCATAATGTCATTGCGCCATCTTGTCATTGTGCATTGCCTGATTTTATAATAATGTCATTGCGCCATTTTGTCATTGTGCCATCGCCTCATCACGCATCAATGTCAGCTGCGCCATCTTGTCATTGCGCCATCGCCTCATCGCACCATATTATCATCGCATCATAATGTCATTGCGCCATCTTGTCATTGTGTCATGGTCTCATCGCATCATAATGCCATTGCGCGCCATCTTGTCGTTTTGCCATCGCCCTATCGCACCATATTATCATTGCGCCATGTTGTCATTGTGCCATCGCCTCATCGCATCATAATGTCATTGCGCCATCTTGCCATTGCGCCATCGCCTCATCGCACCATCTTGTCATTGCGCTCCATCGCGCATCGCATCATAGTGTTATCGCGCCATCTTGTCATTGCGCCATCGCCTCATCATAGCATCATAGTGTAATTGCGCTAACTTGTCATTGTGCAATCGCCTGATCGCATTATAATGTCATTGCGCCATCTTGTCATTGTGCCATCGCCTTATCGCATCATAATGTCATCGCGCCATCTTGTCATTGTGCCATCACTTACCAGTCGCACATCATAATGTCATTGCGCCATCTTGTCATTGTGCCATCGCCTCATCGCATCATAGTGTTATCGCGCCATCTTGTCATTGTGCCATCGCCTCATCGCATCATAGTGTCATTGCGCCATCTTGTCATTGTGCCATCGCCTCATCGCATCATAGTGTCATTGCGCCATCTTGTCATTGTGCCATAGCCTCATCGCATCATAGTGTCATTGCGCCATCTTGTCATTGTGCCATCGCCTCATCGCATCATAATGTCATTGCGCCATCTTGTCATTGTGCCATCGCCTCATCGCATCATAGTGTCATTGCGCCATCTTGTCATTGCGCCATTTTGTCATTGCGCCATCTTGTCATTGCGCCATCTTGTCATTGTGTCATGGTCTCATGGCATTATAATGCCATTGCGCGCCATCTTGTCGTTGTGCCATCGCCTTATCGCACCATATTATCATTGCGCCATCTTGTCGTTGTGCCATGGCCTCATCGCATCATAATGTCATTGCGCCATCTTGTCATTGCGCCATCTTGTCATTGCGCCATCGCCTCATCGCCTTCTTGTCATTGCGCCATCTTGTCATTGTGCCATCGCCTCATCGCATCATAATGTCATTGCGCCATCTTGTCATTGTGCCATCGCCTCATCACATCATTTAGTCATTGTGCCATCTTGTCATTGTGCCATCGCCTCATCGCATCACAATGTCATTGCGCCATCTTGTCATCGTGCCATCGCCTCATCGCATCATATAATCATTGCGCCATCTTGTCATTGTGCCATTGCCTCATGGCATCATAATGTCATTGCGCCATCTTGTCAATGTGCCATTACCTCTTCCACCATCTTATTATTGCGCCATCATGTCATTGTGCCATCGCCTCATCGCATCATAATGACGGCCCTCTTGTCATTGTGCCATCGCCTCATCGCATCATAGTGTCATTGCGCCATCTTGTCATTGTGCCATCGCCTCATCGCATCATAATGACATTGCGCCCTCTTGTCATTGTGCCATCGCCTTATCGCATCATAGTGTCATTGCGCCATCTTGTCATTGCGCCATCTTGTCATTGTGCTATCGCCTCATCGCATCATAATGTCATTGCGCCATCTTGTCATTGTGCCATCGCCTCATCGCATCATAATGTCATTGCGCCATCTTGTCGTTGTGCCATCGCCTCATCGCATCATATTATCATTGCACCATCTTGGCATAGTGGCATGTTGTCATTGTGCCATCTTGTCATTGTGTCACAGTACCAGTTGCATATACGGGACCATATATGCGCTATTCAATGACCTTCGGGGTGAGGACTGCCCCTGAGCCTGCATGGGAGCCCCGGGGGCAAGCAAGTAGGATTCCCGAGGGAGCTTGGTCATGAAATCATGGTGCCGGTTGCGTTGTGGTCCATTTTTTGCTGACGTGGCGGTGCATGTTGCTAATGAGAGCTTTTTACATTTGCGGCTTTTGCAGGCTTTCCGGTCCTCGGAACGTACACCCTTGTCGGCGATGGCACGTTGGGAGGAGATTATCATATGCAAGTCTCCGGCGACGTCATTGTTCTTGCGGCTCCTCCCCCACCATCACCCCCTCCATCTCCGCCACCTCCTCCGAGCCTCTGCCACCCCCACCCCCAAGCCTTCCACCACCACCTCCCCCGAGCCCTCCGCCGCCATGCCCCCTTCCCCCTCCACCACCCCTCCACCATCGCCTCCACCACCGCCACCCCCAAGCCTTCCACCACCCCCACCCCCGAGCCCTCCACCACCACACCTCCCTCCCCGCCACCGGCATTTCTCCTTCCTTCCACCACCTCCATGTCCACTGACATGCGTGCGCAACCACAGCCTCCCCACATCTGATATGCCTACTTCCTCCCCATCGAGCCCCCCACCTCGCAAACACCCACAGCCTCCTCATTGACTTCACCCTTAATCTCATCTCCCACGGCTGCGCCTTCCTGGACGCCCACCAAGAGCCCATCTTCCCTTCCAACAGCAGCAGCGTCTGTTGCGGTTGCAAGCATTCAGTCCTTCACTATCACCTTCGCCTCGTTGTCATATACGGACCTTGTTGCTGATGCCGCTTACTACAACCAGGTGGTGGCGGAGTACAAGGCTTCAGTGGCCGCCAGCGCTCGCGTGGCGTCCGGCCAGGTGGCTGTCACCTCGGTATATTGTCTATTGCCAAATGGGTACGGTGGGTTAACCCACCGTAATGACGATTTTAAACAACCCAAAGCTTCTATGCAACGGCGTATATTGTCTCAAACCTATGTTTTATGGCACTCATTAAGAGTCCCTTCGAACATGGAAAACATACTTTGCACCATTCTAAGGTGTTTTCGATATGTAAGAGGCGCATGAAGTTGCCAAATAGTATGGTGGGTTGGGAAATTTGCTTACGGTGGGTTTACAAGTGTCACACATATTGGTAGATCCGTGCCGTACGGAGGGAGGCGCTAGTATGCGATCTTAGGGTTGACACTTCATATATGATAGTTGACAATGTTAAGTTTATTTGATGTACATCACTTTGGGAGGCATGTGCATATCGTAGGCATGCTACGTTACCATGGGGGTGTCGGGGTTCATTAAGCCCTAAAATTGGCTAAAATCCGTTATTTTCATAGGGTTTCGTGGGGGAAATAAGTTCACGTCAATGGGTACTGCTCAAGCAGCTGCAAAAGTTTGTACATCAAAATACATTAATATACCAAACGTTTTTCATCTCAACAAGGCAATCCATTGTGTTTTAAGCATGTGTATTGTCATGTATTCACCCAAGTGCACATACGCGGTGGTGAAGACGAGGGACACACTTCGCGTGTTTGTCTCCGGCATATTCGAACGTCACTTCGAATCGCTTGTCAGGTGCTTTGTCCGGGTCACATGCGGTCACTCAAGCCTTCAATCTATAGTCAAGGGGGTTGGGGCATTGCCCGCCAAACTCTTGGACAGTCCATTCCCGCCCACACGCACCAGCGGGAATGCATAACTCACACCTTATTATTTTCTCACGTTTTCTCAAGTTGAGCGCAATAGGAGGCATGTTTAACAGCGTCTGCCGCCAAGTCTATTGACCCCCGAGTACGTTTAGTGTTAGTTTTAGGTGTCTAATTGGTCACTATAATGTCACATTTCTTGCGGAACCGCGTAACGACCCCGTTACGCGCCAAACGCGTAGGGTTGGTTTACCCACCGTAACAGCGTGTTACGGTGGGTAAACCCACCGATCTGGCAATAGACAATATGCTGGTAGCGTAGCACTTGACACGGAGGTGAGCTACAGTGACCAGGACATTTCAGCCGGAACTGACCCAGATGCCTTGACTGCGACGCTCGGCAACAGCAGCCTTCTCGCGGATGTGTTCTCCAGCTCCGATGCCCTCGGATCCCACGCGAACACGGCGGACGCCAGCAGCGTTGTCACAACAGCTGTCACATCAACCCCAATAACCACTGGGCCCATCTCCGCTCATGTTCCAGACAGCGTTCCGGAGGAAGCCAGCAATAGCAGTGCACCTGCTTCGGGCGATGCCGGAGGTCCGGTCAGAGTCCCGGAGGAAGCCAGCAATAGCAGTGCACTTGCTTCGGGCGATGCCGGAGGTCCGGTCAGAGTCCCGGAGGAAGCTGGCAACAACAGTGCACCTGCTTCGGGTGATACCAGCAGTACAGATGTGTCCATGGACGGCGCCAGCAATGGCAATGATGTGCCGGAAGAGGTGTCTGCGTCATGCCCCTCGGGGACTCAGCGCACCTGGGAGGAATGCACGGATGTGGATGGCTGTGCAGCTGAGACCTCGCCCACATGCTATGGGACATGCGTTGATGTTGCGGCTCCCGGCACAGGCTACGCCTGCTCGCGATGCCCCTCCACCATGATCGGCGACGGACGGACCTGCTACGACAATCTATGCGCCCACAACAATGGCGGGTGTGACCTGGCAGTGACGTGCACGATGGACGAAGAGGCCGGGGTGCGTGTGTGCGGGCAGTGCCCGACCGGTACCTCCCAAGTGGCCGACGAGTCTCTCGGCGCAGGGTGGAGGTGCGGAGAGGTGGACGGGTGCGCGCTGGAGCCCTGCTGGAGCCAGGCGGGATTCATCCAGCCGTGCGCCGATGTGGCCGCGCCAGGAATCGGGCGCGTGTGCGGGGAGTGCCCGGCCGGCTTCAGAGCGGCGGAAGGCGGCGCGGGCTGCGTCGACGTGGACGAGTGCGAGAGCGACGGGGGTGCGCCAGCTGGAGGGTGCTGGGTCTCCGAAGAGGACCCGGCAGTGCGCACCGACTGCATCAATGCGCCCGGAGGCCACTCCTGCAGCGCCTGCCCCGCGGTGCGCTGCGTGCTCCACCTCCGGCGCGCAGCTCTCACATGTGCCCCCGCAGCCTGCTGTGCGCCCAACCCTCATATATATGTCCTGCGCCCCCTGCTTCTTCTTGGCTCCAGCGTGAGGTACACGAGTGCACCTCCCACCCTTTGCCTCTTTGCCTCCATCCTGCATCCGCGCTGCGCATCCGCATCCGCCACGCAGAGCGGCGGGAGCATCGGGCCTGAGGGCGGGCATGCTGCTTGCGGGCCGCGTTTGCAGGGGTACATCGGCACGGGAGAGACGGGGTGCCGCGAGCGCGTCATGTGCGGCACCAACCACGGCAACTGCGACCCCCTCGCCAGCTGCACTGACAACCCCGGCACTGGGTACGCCGACTGCGGCTCTTGTCCTGCTGGATACAGCGGTACCGGAGACACTGCGTGCACCGACACGGATGGATGCGCGCTTGAGCCCTGCTTCCCTGGGGTGACGTGCGCGGACACCCCCGCCCCCGAGGAGGGCCGCACTTGTGGGAGCTGCCCAGAAGGGTACCGTGGCAACGGGACCAGCTGCGAGATGTGCGATCTGCAGCTCAGCCTCGACGCGCAGATGGGAACCGTCGTGGAGGGCGCCATGAAGCGCTCCTCAACCAATCAGCTTGCGGGTGTCTCCGGTGGGATGAGCAGCCCCGATTGCGTGCTCACTCAGGTGTGTGCCCGCGGCTCAACCGCACCGCCTCCTCCGGGTGCCTGCCGGCCTCCCTGTCTCCGAGATGGCGCACAGGTGTCAGAGGTCGCCGTCAAGCTTGTGTCTGGGAGGTGGCGTACAGGTGTCAGAGGTCGCCGTCAAGTTTGTGTCTGTGAGGTGGCGCACAGGTGTCAGAGGTCACCGTCAAGCTTGTGTCTGTGAGGTGGCGCACAGGTGTCAGAGGTCGCCGTCAAGCTTGTGTCTGTGGGTATTGGAATCTGCACTTCCTTCTGTTCAGTTTGGTGCAAAGCATGACTGTTTAGGCCCTGTACAGCAGTCAGAAGGCTCAAACACTGAAGAAACCCTGAAGAAACCCTACGAAACCGATAGATCTAGATCTGTAGATCGGTTAAACTGATCGTGGCCGTTGGATCAAAGATGACCATATGACCATCGGGGAGGCAACACGTAATAGTTCGCCGGCCCATCTTAGCCGTGTCACTGTAGTCGGTATGAACTGACAGTGACACGTCGGACTCAACTTCGCGAACTTTCACAAACCGTCTGCCCAATCAGTAATGGTTGAAAGCTAGCTTTCGCGTCGTTTCAGGATGCGAACTGCTTTATCTTTTGTGAACGGATTTTATTCGATGCTTTTGCAAATTACCCACTGTTGAATTCCAAAAGGTTATGGACCCACTTACTTTGTAAGTTTTATTTCTTTAACACGCTCATTTCTGCTGCACGTAGAGAATTCACTATGGGAAAAGGAGTCAAGGGCCAAGAGAACCCGCCCCCTGGTTATGGCGAGACTGAATCTGAAGTTAAGTCGGGCGAGAGCTCTGCGCCTGATGCTATAATACTTGTGACTCAACCGCAACAAATTGCAGCACTTATGGATATGGTTAAGAAGGGGGAGGCGGTCTGAGAGGAGTCGCTTAGGCGCGGCACCTCGAGCAGAGACGTGGGTTGAGACGGGGCGGATGAGGGGAGCAGACACTCCCAAAAGAGGCGTTTGATGTGGGGGGTTGGGTGGCGGACTCTGAGAGGAGACGATGGGGCCTGGGGTTGGGGGTGCAGGGGGTGCAATACCTGTGGAGCGGCGTCGCTTCCGATGGAACTGCAGTGGCGCTGGACTCATCCACAAACATGCGGGAGACTCTGACACTGTACCTCCCGAGAGGTTCCTTGGCAGCCAATAAGGTGTTCTCGATGCGCCTCTCCGCAAGCCTCAAGGGGAACCCGGAGGTGGCGGCGGCAGCGCAGACCTCCTTCGAGGTGCAGTCGCAGGCGCTGGTGGCGCTGATCATGGGCGGCCCGGTGCAGACGGGCGAAGGCCTTCCCGTGGAGCTGGACGCCACGAAGAGCTATGACCCGGATGACGAGCCCGGTGAGATGGTGTACACGTGGAGGTGCGTGCGCTTGGAGGCGCTGGAGTCGGCCTGCCGGGATAGCTCTGGCGCGCTCCTCCCGGCTTACATGAGCACCCCGCAGCTGTCCCTGCAGCTGGCGGGGTCGCAGAGCGGCGCGCTGTACCAACTGACGTGCAGCATTGTGAAGGCGGAGCGGTCCGCCGAGGCGAGCACCACCATCACCATCCTCACGGGGGAGCCGCCAGTGCCGTCGATCGTGCCACTCCCACACAAGCACACCGCCAACAGTAAGCTGACGCTCAGCTCACAGGTGGGCACTCTCCTCTGCTGCGGTCCGGTTGCAGCGTGTGAGGCCCTGCCCTTCAGATTGGAATTTGCTGCTGACCTCCTCATTCGGCGCTGCAAGCTGCGTCCTGTGGTTCTTAACGTTGTCCTAATTACTGAACGCCGCTTGATATGAACCCTCCAAGTTCCGATTTTTCAAAGCGCATCCAGTTTATTATTTGGCAGAGCGGCGGTCTCTCAAAATTCCGATGCACCATCATGTTGGAGCCACCTCACTTTATCGAAGCAGTGATCCCACCGCATTGTTGAAAACCATCATAAACTCAAAGCACATCAATATGATGGATGAACTGAACATAAAACACAGATTCCACTCCACTTCAGACCAATAGCATTCACGTCTCATCCTCACGCACCTCTGATTGCTTGCTTGAGGACTGACACCCCCTGTAGCAGACCCTCTGAGAGCTCCTGATGCGTTTCCATTGGCAGGTGACGTCCCTCCAGCCGGACACACTCACGCTCGCTTGGTCACTGGAGCCCTTCGGCGACGCACCTGCAGTGAACCTGACCACCGCCGCGGCCACCGCCCTCACCCTGCCCTCCCTCGTTCTCCGACCCGACACGCTGATGGCCGGCGCGGAGTACATGTTCACCTTGAGCGCAACGGACCGCAACGGGCCGTCCCAGGTTGGGCTGAAGATCCGCGTGAACTCCCCACCCCACGGTGGGGCGGTCTCCATCAGCCCGGACGAGGGCACCATGGCGGAGACCCCCTTCGCCTGCGACGGCAGCGGATGGGAGGACGACGTGGAGGACAAGCCACTGTGGTACCAGCTGCGGTATGAGGTGGTTGGGGGCGCAGGAGAGCTCACCATGCTGTCGCAGTGGCAGCCATCGCCAAGGTTCACCACGACCATGACCACGGCGGGCGAGGAGGCACTCGGCCACCTTGTGACGTTGTGGCTGTACGTAAAAGACACGCTGGATGCCACAACGCGCGTGGCACACAACTTGACGGTGCGGCCGAAGGTGTTCGAGAGCGAGGACGCACAGACGCAGTACGTGGACAGCGCTCTGGACGGCGCCTTGCAGGGCGCCTCCAACGGCGAGGACTCCTCGGGGACCGTGATGGCCATGGCCTCTGTCCTCGGCAGAGGGGCAAGCGGCAATCGCACGGCAGCGGCGGCGACACGGCGGCGGGTCCTGGAGGAGGGCGGCGGCACCCACAAGGTGGGGTCGCAGCAGGCACAGCAGCGTGAGGCCATGATGGATATCACGAGCGCGGTGTCCAAGCAGTTGCCGATGACCACAGACACCGTGACGCGCATGGCGCAGACCTCGGCGCTGGTCGCAGGGGAGCCGGCGGAGCTGAGCGGGCGAGCCCGGGGGCTGGTGACCGCCACAGTGGAGGCACTGGTGGCGGCAACAGGGAGCGGCGACCCGGACGCGCAGCTCGATGGGGCCGGTGCCACTGCGGTTGTGGAGAGCCTGAGCGGCGTGGCAGCAGGTGCGCTTGGTGCGGCCAATCAGAGCGCCGAGGTGACCGCGGTGGTGGAGGTGGTGCGGTCGGCAGGGCTGGCCAGAGCTCAAGGCTTGGTTGCCGGGGAGGACCCTGTCGAGGCGGGCACGGAGCTGCTTTCCATGTGGGTACAGCGTGACGACCTGAGCTCAGGCGATGCGCGAGCCTTTTCCTCCGAGCTCATCACACCAAGTGGCGCCGCGCTCACGCTGCCTCCATCCACGGGGGCGGCACTCGGTGCCGCCTCGGAGAGTGTCACGATCATGGTGGTTGCCAGTGCAGTGGACCCCCACAGCTCATCAGGCGACGTCGCAAGGAGGCGGTTGCGGCTGCTCGGGGAGGATGGAGAGGCGCAAGGGGATGTGGAGGTGGTAACGCTGACGGACTCAACCTCCATCAGCCTGCTGGATGGTGGCAACAACAGCGAGCTGCAAGTGCAGGCGCTCGAGGAGGCCCTCAGCTTTACTCTTCCCCTGCAGGCGGCGCGGGGAGACCCTGGCCCCGGCGCGAAGTGTGTGTTCTGGGACGAGACTGGTGGAGGTTACAGCTCAGCGGGGTGCGCAACACTGCCGAATCCGACGCCGCCTGGCGCTCCGGCGGTCTGGCGCACTCTGAACGTCTCCGGGCTGGTGGCGCTGGAGGCGGCGTGGGGGCTCACGGGCAGCAGCGGCCTGGAGACACAGTGCGAAGAGGAGTGGGGGGCGGTGTACCCGGAATACCGCGGCACAGACGCCGGGCTGCGGAAGTACCTCGGAGAGGGGTGCCAGCTGGCGGAGTCGGGGAACAACGTCAGTTGCTGGTGGGAGTGGCGCGCGCAGCGGTTCCGGGGTCCCGGGTGCGTGTGGGCGGCCGAGATGGGGTGCCTCTGCACGCACCTGACGGACTTCTCGGGGGCGCAGCAGACGGAGCAGGGAGACCTGCAGCCACCGGATGACCTGAGCACGTACGATGAGGATGAGATGATGCGGCTGAGCCTGGCGGAGGTGGGCCAGTCAGTGGTGCTGCTCTCGGTGCTGGCCATCTTCATGCTCGGGGCGCCCCTGCTGTACTGCGCGTCCAACTGGTGCCACAACCGGGAGCGCATGGCGATGCTGTTGACGATCGTGGACCCCGGCTTCTCCACCTTCCATGACATGGACGGCCTTTGGACATGGAGCATCGTGGAGGGGGGGTCCTATTTTGGAGCGGAAGGCAAGGATGGCGCGAAGCAGCCAACCGCTGGCGGTGATACCCTGGGGAGTCGGGTGCTGGAGATCGCCAGGCAGGAGAAGCTTCGGTTGGACAACGAGCGCCTCGGTAACAAGCCCGACACAGCCGAGGAGGGGAGCGAGGACGCCGAAGCTTCCCAAGGGGACGAAGCCGCTGCGGGAGACCAGAGGAGCCTTGAGCGGAAGATTCGGCGGGGTCAGAAGCGGACATCCGTAATGTCGAACATGCTGTCAACCGGGACGACCCTCGACACCCTGGATGAAGACCCCAGCCAACCAGAGGCTCCCGGGACCGCCGATGATGACCTGGAAAGCTTTGACCTGGAAGCCGCCGGGGGGGGCTGGCATGACACTTACGAGCCTGGCTATGAGAGCCACCCACTGGCGGCAGGATGTGAGGCATGGGAGGAGGAGAGCGCTTTCGGGCACTCCGTGCCTGTGCCTGGAGCGATGCCGGAGGCGATGCCTGCTTGCCACCTGGTGACCGGAAGTGAGGTGGTACATCTCAGCCAAGACCGTGCCACTGTTGTCCTCACACCCCCATCCACAAAACGCAAAGCCTTAAATTCAGATACCCCCGCGCTGGACGAAGCAAAGAAGCTGCTTCTTGACATACTGCAGAACCCAAACCCGATCGTCGCCGGAGGTGGTATGCCCGGCGTCACCATGGATTCGTTCTTGCGAGGGCGACACTTCAGCATCCCGGTGCCGGCAAGGAAGCTAGAAGACACAGATGGTGGTGAGGACCCGCAGCAAAAGGAGCTTGATGAGGTTACGACCATAACAACACCACCACCACCACCACCACCACCACCCGAAGATATCGGCGCGCCTCCAATCACGGCCGAACTGTTCGTTTGGGCTCAACAGTCGGTGCACCGGTAGATGGTAAGCAGGGCAGGCCTGTGTGCGAGTCGCGCGAGGTCATGTATGATATGTCGCCGACATCCAGCACGGCGCTGCTTAGCAGCGTGCATGAAGATGAGGACCTGGGCTCCCAACAACCAGCCCCGCGCGCATCTCGCGTCTCCCTCGTAGCTCGCTTCTCCCGCTTCATGAGCAGCGTGCATGAAGTTGAGGACCTGGGCTCCCAACAGCCAGCCCCGCGCGCATCTCGCTTCTCCCGCGTAGCTAGCTTCTCCCACTTCATGCGCAGAACCCAGTCGCAAAAAGTGGATGCTGACGACTCCGAGCTCGCCGCTGAGCTGGCAAAGAAGGTCGCTGAGCGCACGCGTACGCGCACGGCGCACGCGCTGTTCAAAACAATGAATGTGAACATTTATCGGCTGCAGCTGTGTATCCCGCTCGACTACCTTGAGACTCTGGCGCTGCTTGAACTCCGCGACGACAACCGCCGCCGCCGCGTGGATGCAGCCAGCGCCCGGAGCACTGTTGTGGAGATAGAGCAACCGGGTGGCAGTGCGGGGCCCGTGATGGAGGGGTTCGAGCCGCACGAGGGCGCGGAGACAGCGCAGCTCAAGGATACCATGCACCATACGAAAGTGAAGCTCGGAGCGGCGCAGATGCTGGGCTCGAGCCGTCTGACCCTCGTGTCTGACCCGGGTGCCGACGAAGGAGATGGCAGCAGCAATCAGACCAAAGGGAAGATGTGGCAGAAGCTGAGACGGCGGCAGGGCCTCCCCGTGGAGCGAATGCTGGGCACTGCGCTCGTGCAGGCCTTCCTCGGCATCAAGGCCCTGCTCAGCCACAAGGACCTCGCTAACCAGGCTAAGCGCGCCAGCGCAGCGCCCTGGCAGATGCCCAACAACCGCCGCTTTGCCTGGTACGCTGCCTACCCCCCCTGCCGACTGGGCTCACCCTCCCTGCCATCTCCTATCAAACATGCAAATCTGGGTGTGCCGCAGCGGCCCCTGGTCCAACCGTCATCCATTGATTGCCGCGCCGCGCTGCCCTCCTCGCTGCCCCCTCCTCTCCGCCGTGTCTCCCCCACGTACACTCCGCAGGTTCTAGAGAGGGTAGAAAAATGAAAGAAAAAATGCTGCGCCCCTTCAGGAGGGGGAGGAGGGGGAAGCATTGCCACCTTCCTCTGGGCTTTCTCTTGGATCACGATGATTGGTCAGTTGGCCCACGATCTGAAGCGTGCCTTCTCAGCTTCAAGGAAGACTGTTCCATTGATACGCCACTCAGCAGGCTTTTCCTTACACCCTATAGCCTAAACCTAAATATGTATTATCGGTCTTGGATTCTCAATGTATGACTGACAGCAATTGACGAACAAGCAGAGTAGGGTGCGATCAGCTTCTGACAGGTGCAGCAGTGCCAATGCCTCAATTAGTTATACCGGACACTGAGGAAGGTGAATAAATCACAGAGCTGAAAGTGACGCGACTCGCTGCATGGAGGTAGACCCATGATCGAGGGAGGCAGTCCGAGGCAGAGTGCAGTCCGGGGCAGAGTGCAGTCCGGGGCGAGGAGCGGGCGGCTGCTCTTGTCCTGGGAATAGAAGCGCCCTCGGATCTCACTTCAGGGCGAGGCACTTCAGCGGACACCGAGGAGTGAGAAGAGGGTTGAGCCAGTCCAGAAACCTTGGGGTCGCCGGCAGCATCCATCCACTCGGCAAGGCGGATAGAACGAAGGCGGGTGCGGCGTGGGAGGGTGCGCGGCGTGGTGGGTGCAGGTACGTGAGCGTGTTCAAGGTGCTCATCAGGAGCATTACCGGGAACGGCTGGTTCCATCGAGCCCATCTCTGGAACCTCATCTTTCTGCAGCGCGTGGACGGCAGTTTTGAGATGTCCAACCACCTGGCCAAGGTGCTCAAGGCGGGTCCCCCCAACGAGGACCTCGCAATAAACCCGGTGTCTCCCCACGACGCACAGGCGCTGCGCGACAGCATCCCGTGCAGCCTGAGGGCGATCTACGGGGACGACGTCAAGAACCAGTCCCTGCAGGAGCTGTGGTCCACCATTCTCGTCCTCGCGCAACTCGAGGAGTACCCCTACCAATGGACGGAGAATCCCAACGACCCGGCGGAGACTCACGTGACGCTCAGCGACCGCTCGAAGATGTTTATCCAGGAGCAGTGCCGCGAGCATCCGGCCATCGAGCCGCTCCTGCAGGAGCTGAGGCAGGAGGCAACCAACATTGTCAATCAGTGGAGCGTGAGTCTCCCAACTCCCTATCCCTTTTTATTTCCCACCTCCCACATCTCACCTCCCACATCCCCCCCTCCCCTCCCCCATATTCCACCTTGCCCCTCCCACATCCCACATCCCTCTCCCCACATCGCACCTTGCCCCTCCCGCATCCCTTCTCCCACAGCCCCCTCACACATCCCCTCCCCTCCCACATCCCACCTCCCCTATCCATCATCCCACCTTACCCCTCCCACATCCTGCCTCCCACAGCCCACCTCCCTCCGCCCTCAAGGTTGCTGAAGGACTTGAACTTGCATGGGAGATCGCGGCGACCTGCGACCCTACATATCACTGATGCCGCGGGCACAAGGGCGGGGGCGGTGAGGTGCAGGAGGACTTTTATGAGTTGATGCGCGAGATGTACGAGAAGCAGCAGGAGGGGAAAGACGAGAAAGGGTTCATTGGCTTGAAGATGTTCTGGACACTTGATTCTGGCAGCAAGTGGCGGAAGATGCGTGCGACATGGTTGCGCTGCTGGCAGTCGATGAAGCGGTCGGGTAAATGGGTGGCGAAGGCACACCCCCTGTCCGCCATCTGCATGGTCGGTGCCACGGAGCCCTTCTCGAGATCGGAACGTATTTTGACGCAGGTCGGCACACGGATGTGGCCCGCCTCCCCTCTATGCTAGGGTTCCCCTGGCGGCCTCTCCAAGAATCGGCCTGCGAGCATTAGCATCTGCCACGAAACCGCGAAGGAGCAGAAAGTAGCTTTGAATCTTTTGGGAAAAGTGAGGCGCACTGATCGCTGCCAGCAAAGTGGAGCTCGAAGCTGCCTTTAGTAAAACGATGGGATGAGAGTCCGAGTTGATGCTTGAGAGCTTGGCTTGAGCTCTCTCAAGTCAACAGTATTTGCCTGATGAAAATGAATCGTGCCACATCAAGGCAGGATGTCCAGAAACGCTCACTTTAATATAATACTCGCATGCGAAGCTTCCTCTATTGCCCAATGGCATCACGAAGATCTGCCAGAGATGCGTCGGTCTGCCGGGTCGGGAAGGAGATCTGCCAGAGATGCGTCGGGTCTGCCGGGTAGGGAAGGGAAGCCAGGTGCAAGGGGAAACCATGCTGAAAGCAGTTTTTTAATCCTCTAAGTTCAATGGTGGCCTCCACTTGTGTTTCTACCCCCTCGCCTACGCCCCTACCCCTGGGCATTCTCGCAGAAAGGTGCCGCAGACCTTCCGTACTTTCTTGTTAAAGTTCTCTGTTCGGGCTGCAGACTAACACCTACGTGCTCATGCTCACGGTCACGGTGTGGTTCTACTACTCCAAGGCGGTGACCTGCTGCAAGGACTTCCGCTCACACCTCGAGTGCCCGGACACCTTCGAGGTGAACGAGCCCTGTCTCGGTTATGACTTCTGCGCCGAGCTCGGCTCAAGTGGTGCCTGGTGCGCCAGCAACCGCCTCTCTTGCAGCGCGGCCCATAGCTTCATCTGTGCTGGGTATAGTGCATGCTCGTGTCCAGCCAATCAGGTGAATCTGACAGGCGGGACGCGTCATCCTCGGAGACATTTCTTGGAGGGATTTGCCGCTAAGCCCCAATGTTCCGCTGCTGGTGCGGGGGCCGAGCGCTGGCTGGCGCGAGTGCACGCGCAGGCGCCATGCTCCCCGAGGAGCTGCAGCCGGCGGAGTTCACCTGCACCGCGTTCCCTTCGGGCACCTACACAGGCACGCCAGCACCCCGCTTGCCACCGAGAGCTCTATCCCCGGCTTTGCTCGGCTTGGGGCTTTGTATTTTGTGGAAGCCGACTGAACTCCTGGAGCCAAGTGGCATGCAGCCTTACCCCTCCCCCCCGCTTGACATTGTCCTCCCGGACTTCGGCACTACGACTCCGCCCTCTTAGTCCCGGCCTGGCCGCGGACCCTCATCAAGAACCTCGTAGCTTGCTTGGGTTTAGCGTGTGATCTCCTCAGCAGGCATACGAGCTGGAGCCTCGAGGTTTCAACATGCGTCAGCTGACAACCAACCTGGAGTGAATTTGGAATGTTAGCTTGTTCCCCTGCAGCCCTCTCCAGGACCCCCTGGCTGTGAGCCCCTGGCGGTGTCCGCAAATGCCCTCTTTGGAGCTTGAGGTGAAGGAAAGCACTTTGCGTGAGTTGCGTGAATTGCGCTTTCAGGAGACTCCCTTGCCAAGCCAATGGCAGCACATCCCCTCATACCCATCCTGGAATGGGGGGCCTCGTGCGGCAAGCCCCCCATGCTTGCATCCGAGTCCAGTCCCGGCAGCCATGTGCGGACATCCTCGTTCAGCTCAGAAGGGGGAGGGGGAGACGGCAGATGAGCTCAGAAAGGGGAGGGGGGAGACGGCAGATGAGCCTGTGAAAAGGGGGGAGGGGGAGACGGCAGATAAGCTCAGAAAGGGGGGAGGGGGAGACGGCAGATGAGCTTAGAAAGGGGGGAGGGGGAGACGGCAGATGAGGTCAGAAAGGGGGGAGGGGGGAGACGGCAGATGAGCTCAGAAAGGGGGAGGGGGAGACGGCAGATGAGCAGAAAGGGGGCGGGGGAGACGGCAGATGAGCGCAGAAAGGGGGAGGGGGAGCCGGCAGATGAGGTCAGAAAGGGGGGAGAGCGGGGGAGACGGCAGATGAGAGCGCAGAAAGGGGGAGGGGGGAGACGGCAGATGAGCTCAGGAAAGGGGGGAGGGGGAGACGGCAGATGAGCGCAGAAAGGGGGGAGGGGGAGACGGCAGATGAGGTCAGAAAGGGGCGGGGGAGACGGCAGATGAGCCCAGAAGGGGGAGGGGGGACGGCAGATGAGCGCAGAAGGGTGGAGCGGGGGAGACGGCAGATGAGCTCAGAAGGGGGGAGGGGAGACGGTCGCAGATCGTTTTTTTGTAATTATGATTATCATTGGCATCCTTACGCCAGTCACGCTCATCATGTCCCAGCTCTTCATCATGGCTGCCAGTGCCGGTATCCCCCAGCACCGGGGCACCAGGTGCGCATCCCCAGCCCTCCTGGCTTTAACCCCCCACATGGATTTCGCCCTGTCCTCTCCACTGATGATCACCGCGCTTCCTTGAGGACGGGAAGCAGTCTATTATTAACGTAGATCCATCCCGGCGCAAGCGAAATGGTCTATGGCTTGTCATGGATGGGATCGTCATGGCGCAAGCAAAACGATCTTATCATAGGGTAGATCATCGTGGCGCAAGCGAAATTATCTATTAATAGGGTAGAACATCGTGGCGCAAGCAGAAGGATCTATTCATCGGACAGAACCATCATGACACAAGCAGAATGATCTATCAATCCGAGGCAGCTCCATGGAGCGGGATGATCTGTCAATCCGAGGCAGCTCCATGGAGCGGGATGATCTGTCGATCCGAGGCAGCTCCATGGAGCGGGATGATCTGTCAATCCGAGGCAGCTCCATGGAGCGGGATGATCTGTCAATCCGAGGCAGCTCCATGGAGCGGGATGATCTGTCGATCCGAGGCAGCTCCATGGAGCGGGATGATCTGTCAATCCGAGGCAGCTCCATGGAGCGGGATGATCTGTCAATCCGAGGCAGCTCCATGGAGCGGGATGGAATGGCGGGTCAGTCAGCAGACCTTCTAGCAGGCTTCGAGGGCGGGAGAGTGGATGTGTGACACGAGGTCCAGTGCGGCCTACAGAGCGAGAGAGAGAGAGAGAGAGAGAGCGTGTGTGTTAATCCTTGGACTGACTCCTTTGCCATCCCGTAACCACAGAAGATCAGCTGCACTATGTACCCACGCCGGGGATCAAAGGATAATTATAAACACACACTTCGGGACACTCATCCAGAATTTCCGGAGCTCTGTCGTGAAGAATGGGACCCCCTAAGCCTTGCACAGCCATTAGAGCGCCTCTGCAACCGCCCCGCTCGCGCACTGTCACTTTGCCAATGGCCCCCATTCATATCCACCCTCTGAGTCGCGCTAGCCATGCTCCCACCATGAATCCTGCGCTCCGCACTACCACCTTGCTCCCTCCCAATCCCAAAGCCTGGCCTCAGGGCATCTTGCCCACCCATCAAATGTGTCATGTTCCCAAGCGCAATCCGCAGGGGCTGAGAGTGAAAAAACACATTGTTTCCGCCTGACCTAGCGTGCCCACTGCCAAACTGCATCTGCAACCCCCTCGCACCACTCCCACCCCAAAGTTCTTGCGCCGGAAACCCTGCCAAATGTCTGCGAATCTGACCAATGCGCTCCACACTTGCACCGCCACTGTTGTTCTGCGCTGTTCCTACTTGGGGTCCCATCCCCCGACATGCCTGTGCGTCCCAAGCCCTCCCGGTGGCCGATAGTTCACCACCCGGTCTTCGCCTTCCCGACAGCTGCTCACCGTTAGTTCCGGCACAGCCAGCAACCTCGCCCAATGGGCCCAGAAGCTGATGAGATGCCGTATGCTGCCGTGCAACCTGTTGTAAGTGGTCATCGCTGCCGGGATGGGCCCCCGGGCTCCGAGGGGCCCGGCATGTGTCAACTCCACCCACGTGCCTCCCCACGTCTCCATTATCACCCTCAACAGTCCCCCCCCTGCCAACGGCCCCCTCAAGAAGGCCGGCCACCCGCCTGCTCACGCCCATCAAGGTGGCCACTCCTCCCTCAGCCAAGGCCATTGCTTGCTCCGGCGAGGCCCCCCTCCGCTCTTGAGTCCAGACCCCACCCTCCGGGCCCGGCGATGAGAGGTCATCCCAGTCCGCCAGGATGTCCTGGACACTTGTCGCCGCCCGGCTGTGCCCACCCGCGCCCGCATGCGCCTCTCCAGACTGCGCCTCGGCGGTGCCCCCCCTTGATCCCTCCCAGTGCGCAGGTGCTCTGCCTCCCGCCGCACATCCTCCATGCTCTCCAGGAGCCTCGCTGCCATCGCGCCCGCCTCGTCCGCCCCACCAGAAGCCTGCTCAGACTGCTCATCCTGCGTCCCCCCAGATCCCTGCGTCCCACCACCCGATCCATCCTGCGTGGCGTAGTCTATCTCCTCGATCGCGTCCTCCCACGCCCTATCCATCAACGCCAACCTCTCCACCCCCTCCCGTTGAGCCGCTTCCCCTCGATCCGGGTTCGGGCCCATGCCTTCTCTCACACGCCCTCCGCCAGCCCAGCGCCACCCTACTCCGGCCGGGCAACGCCCCACAGCCCGCCTGATGATCAGCCCAGCAACCCCTCGTGCAAGAGCGAAAGAAAGCTGCCGGATCCACTTCTCCTTCCAGCCCACCGTCCCATCATGCGTCGTCTCTTCGTCCCGGTCCTCGTCTCCGTCGCCATCCACCTGCTCTCCTCCTTCCACATTCTCCTCCATGTACCGCCGCTCCCTGAAGCACCGCTGCATCTTCTGAAGAAATCCATACGCCGCAGGCCCGAGCCCACCGTACACCTCCACCCCAAAGGGAATAAAGTGGTGTGGGCGAACATCTCCGTACGTTGCAACCTTGCTCTCCTCCACCTTCTTCGCCGCCGCCCCGGGGGCCATCATGGCCGCTCCCAGGTGCGCGTCCGACATCGGCCGCGCCGTGGCCACATCAAACAGCACATGCTGCCCCGGCTCCTCTGCATCCAGCGCTGTCACATCTGGGCAATGGTTCGGTGAGTAGGTCGAGTGGCCCACGAAATCATCGTGCAACGCAGACGCCAAAGGATAAGCAGACTTGGCCACCTCGAATAGCACCCTCTGCAGCTTGTGGTGAATGAAAGAGTACCAGTTTCCTCCACCGGCCCCCGCTCCTCCCCGGCACCCCAACAAGTGTGTCCCGGTAGGATCCCGCTCTCCCCCACAATCGGGGCACTCCTCCGCCTGGCCAAGGAGGGGTTGCTCGGCATGAAGAATGTGCCGCAGGGCCACCCGGTATTCCGCCGAACTGAGCTCCAGGGCTGGGCAACATGGCACACCCCTCAAGAAAGCCGGCCCAATGCTGTTGTAGGTCACCGAGAAAAGCCAGGGGAGCCGAGACACCCCCACGTGCCCAGCCAGCCAAAGCCAATCCGCAGAGTGGAGGACAGCAGCATAGACCCGTTGGGCACGCTTTTGAGACCTGCTGTAATCACTCAACTTCTTGACGTCGTCCGCCTTCGGCACTTGTGGTGGCAAATGCTCATTTGCTACCCTTGCCCCCTCAATCACCTCCACCGCCTCCGACACCTTCCGCATGGCCGCTTGCAAAGAAGTGACATACGGCCAGTCGCTCTCAGCCCCGAGGTCCTCGGTCCCCGCCGTCACTGTCGGAAAGAGTTCCCGCATATCCTCCCAGACTTGTGCAAACCCACCAAGCCAGGCCGCACTGCTCACCCTCGCCGCGTTGGTCAGACCCATCCCATGCAGGAGGGTGGCAAACTCACAGGAATGCAATGCCAATCCACCGCCAGGCAGCAAATCCCGCAACGCCTCCTGCATCCTCCTGTCATGCTCCTCGGCCGCCTCCCGCATCATCTCCGGCGGCACACCTCGCAGCCAACACCCTAACCTCGGGTGGGCACAAAATCGAAGTAGAAGCCCTTGGGCCTGCGCGTGCCCAAGCTTGTTCAAGATGGGCAGAATGGCACATAAATCCTCCACCTTCTTCAACATCTCCGCGCTGACCGCCTCTGCCTTCCCCACCGGTGTGTGCTTATCCTTGGACCGACTCCTTTGGCATCACATAGCCACAGAGGATCGGCTGCACTGTGTACCCTCACCGGGGGTCAAAGGATTCAGCACACACTTCGGGACCCTTATCCAGATTCTCCGGAGCTCACTAGTGAAGAGTGGGACCCCCTAAGCCTCACTGAGCCACCCAAGCCCCTCTGCATCCGCACCGCCGTCACTTCGCTGCCGGGTCTCTGGAGCCGGTTCACCTCTGTCTCCTGGGCAGTGTGTGTGTGTGTGTTTATCCTTGGATTGACTCCTTTGGCAACCCATAACCACAGAAGACCAGCTGCACTATGTACCCACGCAGTGTGTGTGTGTGTGTGTGTATGTGTGGCTTACCCCGCTATTCCGGCTGTGATTTGTGTCTGTGCTGGGTTTGCTTTGCGCTCGGTTTGGGATGTGTCGAAGCGAATGGTATCTTGCCATGGCCCCGCCCTGAATGCTTCTCACTCCACCAGGACGATGGTGGGCTGGCGGTTGTCGGCGGATCGCATGCCGTTCAATGTGTGGCTTATCCTCTGATTGATTCCTTTGGCATCCCATAGCCATAGAAGATTGGCTGTACTATGTACCCACGCCGTGGGTGGAGGTGGAAGCTCAGGTCGCAGCTGGGGAAACAGAATTGAGGTAATGACAACTGGCAGGCGTACGGTGTAAGAGGGGAGGCGAGCGGGGGTGCCACGGCGCACAGGTGACGTCCAAGGCCGAGAAGATCTTCGGGCCGAAGCTGATGTTGGTTATGCAGACAGGATTCGTGACTGTATATGCACTGTTCTTCAACTTCCAGAAGTTCAACAAGGCGATCGCGATCGGCATGGTGGGCCTAATCGGCATCTTCATCCAGGGCAAGTATGTCAAGGCATTCATTCGCGTCTTCCTGAACCTGCTGAGGTGGACTTCTCGGATGGTGAGATGCGCCTTCTTCCTGCCATGGTGCAAGCAGCCTCCGTTTGCTGCAGCAGAGAGAGCGGGGGGGCAGTTTCAACCCAAGGGCATGGCATGAGGACGATGCCGCAGCAGAGAGAGCGGGGGGGCCAGTTTCAACCCGAGGCATGGCATGAGGACGATGCCGCAACAAAGAGGCGGGGGCCAGTTTCAACCCAAGGGCATGGCATGAGGATCATGCCGCAGCAAAAGAGCGGGGGCCGTTTCAACCCAAGGGCATGGCATGAGGACGATGCCGCAGCAGAGAGAGCGGGGGGCCAGTTTCAACCCAAGGGCATGGCATGAGGACGATGCCGCAGCCGCCATCATGCCACGCGCACGAACGCCATCATCCTCTGTGCTTCCTCCAGGATGAGGGTTCACCCGCGGCATTAGAAGTGTGGTATGGCGGGCCTGCGTAATCTGCACTCGGATTGAATGACAGTTACCACTTCGACTCTGTCACCATGCTTATAGTGCAGAGGAAGGGTTTTGGGTGGGGTGGCAGGTCAC
Organism: Cymbomonas tetramitiformis; assembly: GCA_001247695.2. Classification (NCBI taxonomy): domain Eukaryota; kingdom Viridiplantae; phylum Chlorophyta; class Pyramimonadophyceae; order Pyramimonadales; family Pyramimonadaceae; genus Cymbomonas; species Cymbomonas tetramitiformis. Next base: position 57,413 of record LGRX02001933.1, read on the forward strand.
TAATGGCATCGGGCAGCTGAGACATGTGATTCTCGGGGAGAAGATCGTCGCCAAACCAGTCACTGAGGTGATTGCTGCTCCTTGCCCCCCAGGAAGGGGCGTAGGCCCCGTAGATCCCGGGAAATCCGGGAGGGGGAGGGTCAGGAATATGTTGAGCTGTATTTTGGACAAGTGGCGGGCGGGAGAACGAGTTGAAAGGTTGCTGGAAAATTCGAATCGGGTTGCGGCAACCTCGGACTGCGGGGAAGGGCCCCATATTCCATTGCTGTCATAGCTCGCCGTGCTCGGGTGGTGGGGCATCGGGGGGCCACGCGTTCTCTGTCGAAAGCCCCTCGGAGGTGTGGGAGCACGGGAGGGCTGGACTAGATGGTGTGACGGCGGTGGATCTGGCAGAGAACAACATTTGAATGCGAGCCACATTCCCGTCTGCATGATTTCAACCTGCGTCCGCTCTCAGCAATTCTAGAATCAGCTTAGAATGGAGACTCATCCCTCGTCTCACACAACCGCCCTCCCCCCCCGAGAGCTTATCAAATGCCATCGATCCCAGGTCCTCCTCTGGAGCTTCAAGGACAGCGCCGATAGCTGTGGGCATCCGCTGGTCTCGGAATACATTCTCCTGTTACCAAGTCGAAGCTCCGGGCCCTTAGCTGCTGCTATCTAGTGTTTGGGATCTGATGACGAGGGGTGGGAGTGGGGCGAGGTGGGTTGTGGGGCAGGCGGAGAGACTGTTGGTGGATATCCATCTGGTGAGCCCGATGGAGGCGCACCTGCAGAAGGTGGCGTACGCGCTGCTCGTGGGCGGCTGGTTCATCATCAGCTGGTCCCTGCTCACCTACTCCATGCTGATTCGTGAGATGATGGGTAGTGAGGCCGAGGCAGAGATGCTCACGGTGTGGGCCACTACTCTCGCGGTTGAGATGTTTGGAGTGGAGGCATTGAAGCTCATCGCCATTCGCCTCTTCGTCGAGGAAGTCATGCGCAAGATCCAGGGTGCACAACCCTCCGCCCGTCTCCCCACCCCCCTCCCTGCCCGGAGCCCAGCTGCGATTGGCACGCTCAAAAAACCGGAGGGCCTTGCGCGGCGCAGCTCCAGGTGGAAGTGGAGGTTAGAGGGAGCCTCGCCTGGCTGGGGCTCCGGGCAGCTCGAGGCCGATGGATACCTGATGAGTGGTGCAAGGTGAGAGGTAGCTTGGGGTGACGCGGCCGACGGAGATGTTAATCATTTTGTGATGTCCTAGCCCACAGAGCCAATGAGGTGCTCGGTGAAAGCTGGATCCATGAGCTTTTCTTCGGCCAAAAAGTGGCCACCTTTGACGGAGGTGGAGACCCCATTGGAGTGCACAAGCGTGTGAGCATTGTGGAGGCGCCGCAAGGTTCACTTCGAGTGTCAGCCCACTGCGCAAGACAGGTGGGTCCCCGGTGCGGGCAGGTGGGTCCCCAGTGCGGGCAGGTGGGTCCCCGATGCGGGCAGGTGGGTCCCCGGTGCGGGCAGGTGGGTTACCGGTGCGGGCAGGTTGGGTCCGAGTCTTCCCGGTTTGGCGGTGCAGGGTGTGTCCGAGTCTTCCTTGTTTGGGGTCGGCCCGAGACGATTGAATACGATGGCGGGGTTGTTCGGGGATCAAGGGGAGGGCCTACAAAACCGGGTGGGGCTAGGTGCTTCCCAGGGCTGATTGTAGGGTGGATGGAGAATGGGGCGGGGGGAGCAGAGCTTTTCAATGGTGTGGATGAAGTCCAGATTTGGTATGAGCATCACATTATGGCAATCGCTTCCTCGAGTACACATGAAGGGGTGCGATCTCTCCCCCCTATCTATGTGCACTCATCCAAACGCATCCGACGGCACCAGTGAATGTCAGGACTCATTCAGGGATGTCATCAGGGTGTTTGTTTTTGCTATGTCTGCGCTGCCATGTTCAGCCTATCGCAAGTATTGCTCCAAAGGTGTTTGGTTCCAAAAGCTTCCGGTGGGTATGCGTGGGTTGTGGTGGGCGGGGTGGCCTCTGTCGATGACGTAAATCTGTAAGGGTTATGGTCAATGCGGCATCTTCTGTCGATGCTCCGTGGTGTGCATAATAGCCAGCTGCCAACTGGTTTCGTCACGGCAGGATGTGAACAACCATGGTCTGGTGTTATAACTATATAGTCTATGTCATTACGGTGTTGTGTGGTTTCCATTAATCTACTCCTTCAGATGTATCATAGACCCCGTCTTCGGTTGATACGATGCTATGTTATGCAATCAGTCGTGTGGTCAGTGGCAGTCAGAATTCCTGCGGGGATGGAAGGGAGATCCTTTTTTTTCTCATACACGATGTTCATGGCAGCTGCACCCTCTTATATAGCTCCCGAGGAGGCCAGCCGCATGCAGGCGCCCAGTTCAGAGCCCGGACGTACACGTGCCGCATTTACATGTGTAGCAGTTTGTAGAGAGGGATCGACCTTCATCGGAGTCTTTTTCCCACTCCTGCAGCGGTTCCCAACCCTAAAAGCTGTGAACTCTTCCACTCACAACGCTTTTTATTTTGTGTATGCCGCATCATGCTTCGGCCCAGCCCTGCTCCCGCGCAATTTGATTCTTCCGATGATCATCGGGACGACATCGGTCAGGGAGATTTGTGCCTCGTGGTGTGTAAGTTCGCTAGAACTCCTTGCTGTAAGCTCCGGCGAGCGTGCTTGATATCAATAGCGGTTTGAACGGTGGTTGCGTAGTTGTGTGTGAGCATTCTTGATTGCGTCTGGTGCAGGAAGACAACGGTGAACAGGACCTGGGTGACGACGCTGATGCCGATGGTGGAGATGGTGTGTTTGGTGGTGGTGACGATGTTGATATGATGTAAAATTGGAGTTGCGTTGCACATTTGAAAGCACCAACACTGGTGCCTGTGGGATAGTTCATTCAGGAAAAGCTATGTTCAAGGTTGAAAATAATAATAATAATAATAAAACATTTACGCTAGCAAAGGGGACAAAATCCTGAGAGTGCAGTATCCCTACAAAGCAGGCTAGTGAGGCTACTCCCTCTGCTACAGCGCGCCCACAAAAAGGGCTCAACCCGCTTATTAGCGGGGTGACATGTAGAGAAAAAGCTAAGTGCTATGCAATAAAAAACTCTAGAAGATGGAGAAGCAGCCATGGCCGGGTGAGTGGAGGGGTGGCTGAATCTGAGCGGTGGGGAGGGAGGTCGAAGAATTAAGGGGGTTTTGGAGACGTTGAGGAAGGTGGCCGTGGTGGGCGGGGGAAAGGGGATTGGAGGGGGAGGGAGAGGGGAGACGGCCCCTCCCCTTGGAGTCTCGTTGGGGGCCGGGAGTTTACACTCCCAGCTCCCAACCCATCCTATATTGCAAGTCTTTTGAAAATTATTGCAAGAGGTTTTGAAGGAAATCGTTTGACTGTTGTGCAGCTTCTGTTTATGTCATGGTTTCATTGCTTGAGATGTCAACTGTATGTGGTTCAGTGTTTAAGGTGGTGGCTGTGTTTGACAGAAACACGTCTCGCCTGTTTGTGGTGTGTCGCCTGCAAATTCTTGAAAGTTTCTTGAGGAGTGGTTTAATCTTACTACGGGGAACACCTATCGTGTTGAGAACACTACCAAAAAGAGGAGGGGAGTATTGTGAGATATATTGTACCGTAATATATTGGGTGGTCACTGAATAATTCTCATACAAGTGTAAACTCATTATAAAGATAAACGAATATATAATGCATCGGTGACCTAGGTATCTATCACCGAGTACTGTACGAGTACTGGTACAGTCGAACGGAGTCATGCAAGTTATGACCTACGGTGCACTGAATCCAGCACACCACCCCGTAAGTGTACGGAGTGTTGTTCAGTTGGCAGAGAGCGGAGCACAGACAAAGCAATTTGTTCCGAAACAACAATCAGCTGGGAGCTGGAAACTGCTAGAGGGAGGCCTGTGCTTTAGGCTTGGCGGTCCCTGTCTAAAACTGTTGCTAGGATACTGCCCAAAAGCTAAGTTCCTACAGCTCAATCTTACAGCTACTCATATTTTTCAAAGTGGTCCACAAAGCTGCAGAGTTCACCAGAGTTAAAGAAGTTGTCAGTGTCAAAGATGTTCAACCAGAACCAGAGTCCAGAGACCATAATCCAGAACCAGAGTCCAGAAGCCAGAGTCCAGTACCAGAAGCCAGAACCATAATCCAGAAGCCAGAGCCAGAACAAGATTCGTAGAACAAATTTAGGAATCCTGAAAAGTGAAAATCCGAGTCCAAGCCTGCCAAAACTCCAAAAGGAAAAGAAATGCTGAAGGCAAAATCGCATGGCAAGGCAGACAGAAGGTTGGCAGTCACCGCTGCGGGATGCATTGCTGCGGTGAAGTCAGCGGCTCGATCGAGCACCACCGAACCCTGAGCCGCTGAGACACATGCTAGGCACATGAGGGCGGGCAAGGCAAGGGATGAAAAAGAGAAGACCCTCGGCAAAGTTGCCACACCGACACGTGACCGTGTAGCCGGTGGGGCCGAGGGAATCTCGTCTCCGGAGGAAGAAAAACCGTCGGAGTCGTCGTCATCGTCGATCACGGAAAGCTCCCCCGGGTGAATCGAGCCGTGAGAAGGCTCAATCGAACACAAATTAAGGGAGGGGTCAGAGCACGCCGGCAATACCTGGTCCATAAAAGTGACATGGAGAGGCTCCTCGAAAGGAGACTCGACAGAAGCCGGGTCCGATGCCAAAACAAGGTAAAGCCCAGTGTCGATCTCGTGATTGGCAGGTGGTGGCGCATCGCACACCACCTGCGGCACAGACAAAGTGCCAAGATGTAGAGGTGGCTGCACACCGGACGCGGCAACACCACCGACCTCTGCAACAACCACAGCCGCAGACCGCAGAGAGGCGAGCACGCCCCGTGCGTCGGCAAGTACCTCCCCCATGCCGGTGTCCGATGTAGCACGCCCCAAACCCGCATAGTGGGCACGTAATCCCACGTCGTGCCCCGCCGGGTAAGTGAAGGGCTCAGGGTCGTCACGCACTAGCGGTCGGTCGTGTTGGTGGCACAACTCGGCAAACTCTCCGTCGTTCTCGTCGTCGAAGGCGGTTTGGAAGGCCGAAACGACGAGGTCCATGTCCATGGCGGCATCACGTAAGTCCACATCACACGAGCCACACACCGCCGGGCAACGCGCCGTGTCATGAAAGTGGCCCGGACAAAGGGGGCACTCTTGGACGAACGCCGAAGATGCGGAGTGAAAAGAAATGCATCTAGCACCCTGCGTCGGACGCGATCGAGACCAATTCCCGCCCCTTGGGAGCGGGGAGGCCGCGAAGCGATGCTTGCATGCTTCCATCCCACCTTACGGTCACGGCCATGAAACTTACCGTCGGTCCGACGGTTCCGCTCGTCGCGCCACTTCGATGGTGGAAACTTGACACCACCGCCCCCATGCCGACGGGGAAACTCATCCCGTGGCGGCGGTGTGTCTCGCGCATGTTCGCGCTCGTCATGCCGAAGGGAGGCAAGTAGGGTAGAAGCCTCACCAACGATACGAGCGAACTCTTCGAGGAAGTCCGAGATGTCACGTGGCTCCCCACCCGCGTAAGCCAACCCGACAGGCCTGTGCGTCGGGGTAGGCGCGTCCGCCTTGAGGCGGTTGGGAGGGCCATTTGGGTTTGCACACCACCAAACCTCGAGAACGTGCGTGTAGATCTCCTCGATTCCCACTTTCGCCAACTCAGTGTCCAAGCGAAGCGGGGTAATTACCTCCTTGTAGAATTCGGCATCCAGTGCCGCCAGAAGCTGTCTCTTGGCGGCCTCGTCGTCCAAAGAGCCGGCTCCGCTAGCCGCAATCGCCTTTAGACATGCATCAAATTGGGCCACTAAGGGCTCTAGATCGCTAGAGGACCCAAAAGAAATTCTTAAGAGCTCCTCATGGTCGCGGAGCGGCCGATGCCCAGGAGGCAGAAGCCTCTTGGTGATCTCTAGGAGCGCGCGCTTACCGTGGCGCGGAGAAATCCGAGCCGAAGCGTCAACCCACCTTCGAGTTGGAGAGTGGGGAGTCGTCAAAGACACCAATGCACGAAGTAAAATGTCGTTGAAGATCGGGTGAACCTCCTTGGTGACGTCCACGAGGTCAAAGATGTCCTCGTTGGCGGTGTCCTTGTTGACAAACGAAGCCTCCAAGGCAGTCACCAAGGAGTCCCAAAGAAGTTGTCGATGTGGCTCACTTCCGGAAAATGAGGACGCCTTGGTACCTAAGGTGTCTTTCGCCACACGTTTCACAACGTCAATGTCCCAAGACGATTGTAAAACGGCGTTGCCACGTGTTTTGTCAGCAGCAGCAAGGGCAACCTGCGCTGACTGCGGAGTGCTCCTATAGCGAGCACCCACGTTTCTAGCAAAAATAGAATCTAGGCGCATTCTAGCGCCCACGGCCGGTGTACCAACTGAAGATGAAGTCATCAGAATAAATTCCTATAGGAGGGGTGTTGGGGAAAAGGCGAGGTGCAAATTGTAATGTGGCGAGCGACGGATTCGCAGTTACGGAGAGGGGTGAAAAGGGGTCGAACGAAACCAACGAAGTCGAATACGCGGCGGCCAAGGAAGCGTCGACAAGGGTGATCAATCCCAGTCTAAAACAAAATCCAACGCGGGCACTCGAAGAAGAGGCCGAAAGTTCCCAATCCAAAATCTCACCGTAACATAGCGTAAACCGCGAGCTCTAAGATGGCCAATTCAACACCTCGCGAGGCCCCAACGCCCCGCCAAGCGAAAAAAACTTAGCCAATCATGGCAAAGTTAGCAGTGAAGAAAGCGGGGTGATACCTCATAACCTGTGAGATATATTGTACCGTAATATATCGGGTGGTCACTGAATAATTCTCATACAAGTGTAAACTCATTATAAAGATAAACGAATATATAATGCATCGGTGACCTAGGTATCTATCACCAAGTACTGTACGAGTACTGGTACAGTCGAACGGAGTCATGCAAGTTATGACCTACGGTGCACTGAATCCAGCAAGTATCCCATGAGTGTAAGAACTTTGGGTCATTTCACGGTGCTCATGAAGGGCTTGGAAATTGCATTGGTGATTGTCGTGTCGTAGTGACCACCATAATAGGACTCAATATCACTCTAATGATGAGGAGGGTCTTGAGTGGGCCATGGACAAAGTGAAGAGGGAAGTACCTTGTCTCTTTCGTTCATAACTTCTTTCCAAATATCGAGACTGACTCCTGTGTATTCTAGCCTCTTCTTCGTGACTTTAGACACACTTGGGAAGGACGTTAAGGAACCATCTGGCAATCTTTTTCGGTGTAGGCCTCCAGTCAAAGGCTGGTTGGGTATCACTAGGTGCGCTGTCTATAGCTATAATGACAACATCCGAAAAGTCATCCTTATAGCATCCACCACTTGGAAGAACGTAGGGGTCATCACCCGTCCAATAGCCATGAGGGATGAATGGGATAGTGTTATGCGGGAATCTGAAAACAAGTTTAAAGCCTTTATCAAAAATGTTTCATTTGCTTACGGATACGAACATACGAAGTAGAAAAAGAAAAGGAGACACCCGTTTTGGGGTGTGGGGCTTATAGTCCCCGGGACTTTGAGATACGAACTATTGATCCTGGTGCGCTTGATCCAAGAAAAAAGACCACGCGCTGGGACGAGTGGTTGGTACCTTAAAACACCCACGATGGTCTCTCAGACCCGTTGCTTATGGGTGAAGGTCTTAGGGTTCTAGGACTGTCAGTGACAGTCACCACTCCTACTTTAGGAAGAGAGACACAATGCGTCACATCCAGCGATAACCCGATATATACGGTGCGATTCGGCTGATCCATGCCGTTACTGTATGCTAATGCAAATAGCCGTATTACAGGTGAAACATATATCGTAGCGCAATTGAAATACGCGTGAATAGTGCCACCTTGTTCTCTAAAACGTAGTGTGCATCATCCGTAAATCGTACGGGATCCTTAGTCAAGTGAAATTAAGGTTACGGCAAATTACGGTCACGGGAGGTCAGCATTTACATGGACATCGAATCCATACGGGTTTCGCAATCATTATGGCGTGACAAAATGGGTCCCCTACGCAAAAACGGGACCACGACGTGGGGATAGTTTCTTCACCATGGTTCGTTGCGAACCTGAATTGAATAAACTGCAATGTTTGTTCACGAGCATTCCACACCAGGTAGATGACTTGAAATTCTACACGTCATCGGTGGGGCGCACCTGGTCATCGATGGGGCCGTCAAGTCTGTGGAAACCGCCCCGTGCCCTCCCCTCCACCTGCGGGAGCCCAACCAAGGTCAATCCCCCTTTTCCCCCTTCAGCACTCATATTTGGGAGACAGTTGCAATCAAGTCGCACAAGCACATTACCGCTGCCTCCAACACTCGTATTTGCGCACATAAGGCGCACCGGCACGGTGCTACTGACCCCTTGGGACTCGTATTCGAGCTTTGCAAGACGCACCAACGCGCAGCACTCACATTTGAGCACGCAAGGCGCATGGCGGAGCGCGGAGCAACTGGCCCTTAGGTGCTTTATGCGGTGGAGGATGTCCTCGTTCTTTAGGGAAATTCCCATGAAAATTTGGAACATGTCGCGCGACATGGAACAGCCAACTGTGCGCAGCATCTCAAACATAGCGGAGTCCGCGTCCTCGTAAATATTTTTCTCGGTAGGCGCACATCCCGCACCTGTACCATATAAAGGCAGAGTGCACGGGTGGGGGCGATGTCCCACCGTGATGTCTCACACGTCCCGCACCGCTTCTCTTGCCGGAGCCCCTAGGGTCAACACAAACTCTGCGGCACATGCACCATATCCGCCACCTCAGACAAAAACACTAGAACAACTCGTGAAACACTGGCATTACAATTTGTATCCGTTATGTGATTAAGGGCATATAATAGATACCGGCACGTACCGATCTGGGGATGCGCCCTCAAGATGTCGTCGACCCGCTCCCTCACCAAAATTTTCCACCTTCCGCTACTAGCATCGCTGCAAACTCCTGCCATCTCGGGTCCCGCCGAACTGCTGCTCAACAGAAAGGGGTAACAATCGATAAAGTAGACTTTACGGAGGACATCACACGCCTCGACTCTCGCGTACGCCGGAATGATGTTGACCAAACGGTTTTCATGCAGGGGTTGATGCAATGCTCGACCCCGTTGCGGTATTTGGAGTCGAATGGCGAGTGACTTTCTTTGTGGGCACGACCGTTTGTATTATGGAAGTTCGCAACCACTAATACCGTCGGGCCCTAAAACCACACCAAACCTCCAAAAGCTATACGTGAGGGTCAATGTGTTTGCGCATGGCTTCGAGGGAAATCATAAGGGCGGTGGCGAAGGGATCAATGTTCTCAATTATCGCATGGATTCACTCTCAGGCAGGAAACAAAAAAAAATATATATATATATGCTGTAGCACGGATGAGGGTGCGGGAAATTGTCATGGCATTTTGCATCCGACGAAACGGGGGGCTCCTCAGCTCCCCCGAACGTTTCCGTCCGTCACAATTCTAATATATATTAGAGTTTCAACGCTCGGGATCTTTTTGTACATCAAAAAATGACATGGCATCTGGGAATGGCATGGCATTGACATCATCCCACATCCCAAGTTCCGAGTGCTGTGTCACCGACTTCCACGATGCTCATGCCGATGCCGGAGCCGCTGCCGATCGCGCCTGCGCCATCTACATCGCATGGCGTCTGCGACTCTTCCCGTCTCCTTGGGAAACCGAATCATCATCAATCGAGAATCATTGCCATGCGTGCATGCGATAGCGATGCCATGCCATCGAATTCGATCATCCGATCGTGCGTGTTGTCAAAGCGTGGAGAGAAACGAAAGGTCTCTTTTGTCTTACTGGTCTTATATTCGTTGCAAGAGGGAACCCAAAAGGCCACTTTGCAAGACTCAGTATTCCTGAATACTTCAAGATAATGGCTTATTTTCAAATTTCAAATTTACTTTCTCTGCGAGATATATGGAACGAAACATTGAGGAAACCTGCAAATATTTTGAAAAAGATTGTCGACAGGCTATTGCAGGGAATCTTGCTTTTATTCAAGAGTTGCACTTATCGGGGACCGACGCAGAGATCATTTTGGATTGCAACACCGATTGGGTAGCCCTTGAGCAGATTTGGAGACACCATCGCAGAAGCATAACTAAGGTACAGTTTCGGGTTTTCAATGTATTCTCGTATTAAAGCATCTAAACCGCGGCATACCCCTATTTTACGACGCCGTTCTGACGTTCACAGAGCCGTATTTCACGACGCCGTTCCGACCGAATCAAGGCGCAAGCGGAACCCCGACAATCTACCAAATCTCTCCTTCCTACAAACACCGTTGAGGCAATCCTTGAATATTGGAACGTTTGAAGGTTGGTACCTAGCACGCCCTTTTCAGCTGTTCGCTTCAAAGTCTTTCGCGACTGCCCTTTCACATATCATATTCTCGGCTTCACTCGAGCGCATCGTCATTTACTTCATTTCGTCAAGTTTGGTTCACCTGACCGTTTCCATGTATTTCGTGCTGTTCAGGCAATTGATCGCCCAATCTTCATGCCAAAGAAACCACTAAAACCACCAGCGTGGCAAATTCCAATCTTCACTGTTCTTGCCAACACAACCCAGCGCATTTGTATCTGTCCCACCTGCTTAATTGACAAATATTCTGGCGCGTGCTCCAAAGTCCCAGCGACACTACACCTCTACAATTTGAATTCCGCCAACCACCTAGGCCCCTCATCTTGGGATAACAACCAGGCTTCCCCGTCAGTTTCACAATCCCCGTCCCTTGCTTCCCCGTCGGTATCACAACCCGCCACTCACCAGTGTACACCTGAAGTTCCCAAGCTACGCCGAAGCACGAGGTCATCTCTCGGAAAACGCTCAAGTCTAGCCTAAACCGGTATGTCACAATTCTCCCTTCCTGCGGTTCATGTCTTCTTCACGTTACAGTTCTTCTACTGTTATCTTCTCATCTAATTCACTACGTACCTTCTTGTTTTACACATTGAGTAAACCGATGTTCTTTCCTCTTATCCGCAGATGCCTCCGCAAAATGGAACGCATTGGGGGGTTCTCAAGGAGAGAAACTACGCCGATGTACGCCGATTCCTTGAGGAGCAACGAGATGCCCACGCTTCTGCCAATGGCAAAACTCTCAGGTGCGCATCAGCAACTCGCGCTCCATGTAAGAAAAGTATTGTTGTCTTTCATTTGCCATGGTGCGCAAGTGAAAACTTCTAAACTTCAAGTTGTGCAATTCTTTTTGAATTCTTTTCACTCATGGTACCGCATAGCCCATTATCTTTGGGCGCATCAGCATATTACGCTCCTTGTTGCAAATTGTTCCTGCCCGTCAACTTAAGTAGCTTGCGCGACTCAATACTTATAATTAGGCAATTCAGTTTCAATTCTTTTCACCGAGGGTACCTCACACCCCATAACATTGTGCGCATCAACAAACCATGGTCCTTCTTGGAATGTGCTCTTAGCCGCGAAGTTAACTGGGTGCGCGACTGCACTACTCAAACTGGGCAATTCAGTTTCACCAAACTTCCCTATCCTTTTCCCTATGCAGGATGCTTCCTAAAAAGTTGTGGGGCGGAGGTCATCTTCGAACTGCTGACCTCACCATCTTGGACCCGGAACCAAATGTCCCCATTGTCACAAAAGAACAAGCAGCAAAATCCTGGACGAAAATGTTTACCTTCCTTCGCCAGGTTTGTATTTCTACCTCTTCATGCCTTCCTTGCGACATCAAATTCACCAGCCTCCAAGGACCATTTTGGTATAAGGATGGGTGAAGGGGGCTTCGTGAGCACCCGGGAGGGGCCATTTGGGCTAGGGGGGGGGTAGCGTTGGGTGCATTGTCATCATGCGTGTCATCAGCTGTCATACAGGATAGGGTATAGTGAGAGGGCTGATGACAAATTGAACGAAGGGCCAGCACAGTACTGTAGTGCAGGCTGTGGGGAACATGTGGATATAAGGATGGGTGTATGGGGCCTTGTGAGGCCCCGGGAGGGTCATTTTAGGTGGAGAGGGTGGGGCTAGGGACAGTTTCAGTCATGCGTGTCATCAGTGTCATACAGGATAGGGTATAGTGAGAGGGCTGATGAGAAATTGAAGGAAGAGTCTGCAAAGTCCTGTAGTGCAGACTGTGAAGAACATGTGGATATAAGGATGGGTGGAGGGGGCTTCGTGAGCACCCGGGAGGGTCCATTTGGGCTAGGGGGGTAGGGTTAGGGGCGTTGTCATCCAGCATGTCATCAGCTGTCATACAACATAGGTCATAGTGAGTGAGGCAAAGCAGACTTGCCCATGATGCATTGCACATCCTTTTAGTGCAGACTCCTAGGATCATTTTGGTATACGGATGGGGGGAGGGGGCTTCGTGAGCATCCGGGAGGGGCCATTTGGGCTTGGGGGGTAGCGTTGGGTGCATTGTCATCATGCGTGTCATCATCAGCTGTCATACAGCATAGGCTATAGTGAGTGAGGCAAGCTGATTTGCCCATGATGCATTGCACATCCTTTAAGAGCAGGCTCCTAGGATCATTTTGGTATAAGGATGGGTGGAGGGGGCTTCGTGAGCACCCGGGAGGGTCCATTTGGGCTAGGGGGGTAGCGTTAGGTGCATTGTCATCATGCGTGTCATCATCAGCTGTCATACAGCATAGGCTATAGTGAGTGAGGCAAGCTGATTTGCCCATGATGCATTGCACATCCTTTTAGAGCAGGCTCCTAGGAACATTTTGGTATAAGGATGGGTGGAGGGGGCTTCGTGAGCACCCGGGAGGGTCCATTTGGGCTAGGGGGATAGCGTTGGGTGCATTGTCATCATGCGTGTCATCATCAGCTGTCATACAGCATAGGCTATAGTGAGTGAGGTAAGCTGATTTGCCCATGATGCATTGCACATCCTTTTAGAGCAGGCTCCTAGGAACATTTTGGTATAAGGATGGGTGGAGGGGGCTTCGTGAGCACCCGGGAGGGTGGAACGCGCACGCACCGAGGGTGGAAAAACCCCAATGCACCAACTTGTGGCAAGTGCAAGAAATCTTGCCACAAGCTCTGGTGCAAAGGGCTCTGCAAGCCCTGCTACACCAAGAACCAAAACGACGCCGCCAAAGAATGCCGGCAGAAACAGCAAGCCCTGAAGAAAGCGGGCCGTCCGAAAAAAACTGCTCCTTAAGTCTTCTAGCAATCAGCTTTTGCCATCATACTGCTTGTTCATAGCTTGAATTCTTGTCATAGATTGCTCTTAGACTTGCTCATTTCTTTCCAGTTTACACCAGGACATATATACACTCAACATTTATTTATATGTAATTCCATCATCCCTGCCTGACATAGCTAGGAGCATTTGTGCTAAAGGAGCATCCGTGCTAAAGGAGCATCCGTGCTAAAGGAGCATCCGTGCTAAAGGAGCTTTCGTGCTACAGATATATGCTATATGTATATATACAAGGATATATATATATGTCGGGTGCTAAGGAGCAAAACAGGTGCGCAGGGGCGGGTGTTCTCGGATACTAAGATGGTATAAAATACTTAGGTGAGTGTTTTATGGCACACTGAAAACTGTGACAACGGACACTGGTGACATCTCGGGCTAAGAAGTGACAGACAGGAGACCCACTATGCCCCCCCCCTTACAGTGGGGGGGGGGTTAGCGCACCCCGCTCACCACACCCCT